>PVJC01023412.1:0-26419 GCA_004026665.1 Murina feae | reverse complement strand
GGGCAGCTCGCGCGCTGGAATCGGAACCGCGCGTCGCTGTTGTGCGGTCTCCTAGCGACCCCGGAACCAGACGACGCTACCGCCCGGGGCTCGGTGGTCACCGCGAAGCAGAGCGCGACGATGGCTGACCGCGGGCGACTGCTGAGGCCTACTCGGCTGACCAGGGACGGCGTGAACGGCAGGGCCTGGTGAGCGCCGTGGGTACCGCGGGTACCGCGTGGGGGCGCCTGGAACCCGCTCTTGCCCGGGATGGGCGGGGCTGGGCGGCGTGGGGGGGGCGGGGGCTGCGGTGGGGGGAGGGGGGCGGAGGACCACGCAGAGCTTGGCTGCAGGCCGGCCTGCCTTTCCCCTTCAAGGTCCCCAGCACATAAATGATTATAATATAAAGTAACCAGCGCTCAGCGCGGTTTATCGCAAAGGACACTTTTTTCCTGTTATCCTTGGCACCCCAGGGAATGCCGCTGAAAATACCAATCCCAGATGGACCCCGATGGCCACAGCGTCCTCTGTGAGCCTGGGTTAGCGCAGGGCACCCTCCTCGGGGGCAGCCCCCTGGACCTCGCCCCGCGGGGGGCTCGGCTGCGCCTGGAGCCGCCGGCCGCCCGGGGGGAGCAGCGCCTGGGCTTGGGGGCAGCCTCGGTCCTAGGGCGTCCGCTGCCGTTCTGAGTGCCTGGTGTCTTAGCCACGGGGCAGAAGCCAGGGTTTTCCCCCTTTGCTGGCTCCTTGAGTTTAGGAGAATGGAATTCCGCGCTCTTGGGGGCTGGGCGACGTGGGTAAAGACCCCCAAGTCTAGAATCGGAAAGGCTGGAGTCCAGGGCCAGAGCGCCTCTGGCTTGCAAGGTGGCCTTCGGCAAGTTCGTTGCTCCTTCTGGGCTCAGTTTTAACTGTAAAACGGAGACAATCAGCCCTAACCGGTTTGGCTCAGTGGCTAGAGCGTCGGCCTGCAAACGGGCGGGTCCCAGGTTCGATTCCCGTCAAGGGCATGTACCTTGGTTGCGGGCACATTCCTAATAGGGAGTGTGCAGGAGGCAGCTGATCCATGTTTCTAACTCTCTATCCCTCTCCCTTCCTCCCTGTAAAAAAAAAAAAAAATCAATGAAATATATTAAAAAAAATAAAACAGAGACAATCAGCACAATCAGTTGTACAGGTGAAGTAGCGAGTGACCCGAGGTATGTGCTGGGCACGTGGTAGCAGTTATAAGCTCTTTGGGAATTCCCTTTATGCCCATTTTCAAACTTTTTCCCCTTTCTTTTTTATTGACAAACCTTTTGTGTTGAAGTAATGACAGACTCACAAGAAGCTGCAAAAACAGTGCAGAGGTCCCAGGTACACTTCCCCCAGCCGCTTCTAGCAGTTCCTTCTTACATAACTATAATACAGCGGCAAAGCGGGGGATCTATACTGACTCAATGTATTAATTAGACTATAAGCCTTACTTGGATTTCACCAGTTTTTACTTGCATTCCTGTGCGTATAGTTCTGTGAAATGTTGTCACATGTACCCCTCAAGATGCAAAACTGTTTTCTCATCTCAAGGAATTAGTGGTTGCAAAAGGGGTTGGGGTGGGGAAAGGAATGATGATTTAAAGGGATAGTGCAACTAAAGGGGCTCCCTTGGCAACCATAAATTTGTTCTCCGTATCTTTGATATTATTCTTTTCAGGATGTTGACACCTAAAATAATATAGGTTAAATGAAACGCCAAGGTCGTTCAGCTAGTTAGTGGCAGGTTGTCACTGGAATCCAGGCACCCACTGCACCGTCTCCCTTTAAACGATAGGAATGAGCCCTACAAGACGCCGCCATTGTGAGTGTCCTTTACAAAGAGAATGAACAGATGGACTGTGGTGGCAGCAGTTGATAATAGTGGAGGAGAGTTACACATCGTGACATGAATAGGCCTTGATGATATTGGGCTTGGTAAACAAATAGCACTATTTATGTAAATTAAGAATGCATGCACACAAAAGGACAACACAGGCATTATAAGAATGTGTTCAAACAAAAGGGTGCATTACAAATGCCTTAGAGTGATTCTGCTTATGCAGGGGAGAGTGATGAGATGGGAAACGGGGATTACGTAGAACAAGGAAAGCAGGAGAGGGGCCGTGCCCGGACCAGTGACAACGGGCCATGAAGTAGGAGTGTGATGAACTCAGCCTTCTCCCACCCCGGTCCTTGTGGTTCCATATACTGAGCCTGTTCTCTTTCAGGTGTAAAGAGAATTTGCCTTCCCAGTTTCCCACGAAGCATGAGGACATGCAGTTACATCCCAGCTTCCCGAGCACCCAGCGGTGGGTATTTGTGAAAAGGGGACTGGATGACTTCAGGAATGGCTGTCTGCCTTGTGAGAATATGATCACTCGGGGCCTTCCGGAGCATCCTGCCCCCCAGAGGTACAGCAGAGGTCCCCGACCTCCCCCCGCAAAGAGGCCGAGCTACCTGCCCAAGGGCGCAGCCCTGTATTCCAGGCTGTCGGCGGCCCAGCAGGCCCGGAAGGCACTCCTGGAGGACATCGAAGCCCAGCTGACCCGGCATCCCCTGGCTCGCTACCCCGACCTGGAGGAAAGCATGCCTCTGGAGGTGATCGCCTGTCCTCGGGGTGGGAGGGCCTTCACGGAAGTGGGCGCAGGGCGGTGGGATGGGTGGGTGGGTGGGGGGCAACGCTAGAAAGAGTTCTCCTTAGATAGTGGGGGCGTTCCCCCTGGGGGGGTGACAGCTTATAAGGAGGAGGGGATGAGGAGCATCTCCCAGGGTGAGAGTTTTCATGGGGCTCGGAGCAGCCTCCTTCAGCAGCATTTCCCTTTGCGTCCAGTGAGGCTGCACAACTTGTAAAAGCCAGCAACTGGAAACATTAGACTTCTTTTCCCTGGAAGGTTCCACCAGTCTACTTTTCCTGGGACTGTTTTGGGGAGCAATGTGCTGGGGGTGATGGGATTGTTCAGTCTTACTCTTGTCATTTAAACCTGGTCTTGGGAGGTGTCCCTAAGTATTTACTAACAGACGGGTATAAGGCATATGAGAACCAGAGAGGTCACAGGGAAAATCCACCAAATTGTCAGGCTAGGGTGGGCAGCAGCTCCATATATCGGCATATATCTCTAGTTCCTTTTTTTTTTTTTTTTAATCTTCATTAGTTTTTATTGGATGTTGCAGATTGGCATCTTAATTTAGAAAGTCCTAAACTTCCACATGAGCATTTTTTAAAGTGTGTTTTTATTTTTGAAAGTATTACAGATGTCCCCTTTGTTTGTGATTCCCCCCGCCCCCATTTCCCCCCTCTACCCTTAACTCACCCCTCCAGGCCTTCACCATTCTACATTCTATTGTCTCTAGTTCTTGTATCTCCAAAGGCTTCCACACCACCAGGCATGCAGTCTTTTAAACAAGAGGAGTAAGAGGCAAAGGTGAAAGGGTACAAGCCGGCTGACTGTTTTGTTTTTTTTTAATTAGGCAAATACAGTTGACCCTTGAACAGGATGAAAGTGCCCAGGTCCACTTATACGGGGATTTTTCAATGAATATAGTTGGCCCTTCCTCGCTGTGGGTTTCACTTGTGCAGATTGAACCAACTGAATATAGAAAACAATATATTCCCATTCCCAACCATGGACCTAAAAGACTGTTTTTGATTTGCGGTTGATTGAATCCATGGATGCTGCGGGCTGACTATAGAGTGAAAAGTTCTATGTGAATTTTCGACCGCGCAGGGGTTGGCACCCCTTATCCCCGTGTTGTTCAGAGGTCAACTGTGATAGCTTTTCGGTAAACAGCTCATGCGTCTAGATGCTCAGGAGTCTAGGAAATTGAGTCTGTTGGTTGGCATGGCAATGTTGAACACAATACCGAACAAGGGTTTTAGATTTAAAGCAAACGAGCAGAATGGATATTGGGCAGGGAACTAGCAGTGCCTGCTCCCGCCCTGCAGTCTGCTCCTACACAGTGAGCTCGACAGTTGTTCTGAAAGCCCCCTATCGGCCCCTTCTCACTCAGAGGGAAGTCCTTGCCATTGTCTTAGAGGCCCTGTGTGTTCTGCTCTCTGCCTACCTCTCTGCTGTCCCTGCAACCTGGCCGCCTACTGCTCTGCTCTTACCAGTGCAGACACTCTGGCCTCCACCTGCTCTGACTGTGAACATTACAAACATTTCCAACTCAAATCTCTGTTCCTGTGTCTGGGACACTTGCCTTGCCTGTCTGCCTAGCTCACTCCCTCACTTCTTTCAGGTCTTTGCTGGAATGTCTCCTACTTAGACTGTATAACATTTCCCTTCCACCCTCATGCTCCAGTCCTTACACGACCTATTATTCAACATAGCACTTGTCGCCACTGGGCTCCTTGCTAGAATAAAAGCCCTCTAAGGCAGTGACTTTGTGTCTTTTACCTTGTACTACCAATACCTGACATATGGTAGACACAAAGTAAATGTCTGTGCATACTGAATGAATGAATGATCCGTGGCAGAGAAGGCTATAGAAAGGACACCTGGAATTTCTAGCCATTATTTTCCACCCAAGGCTTTCCTGCACTGCCTCCTGCAAGCCAGAGCTCTGAGTCCTGGCAAACAGACTGTTTTCACATACGCTCAGATGGCTCATGGGATCGTTCCCTTATTTCCATGTTTGGCCTCCCAATTAGGTGTGTTGGATTTTTTTTTTTTTTTGAGGCTAGATCTCTTTTTATGGTGCTGTGATGACTATCAGCAGCTCTAGATTTAAATTCTACCCAGAAAAAAAGAGCATTTATTTTTGCACAGGCTCAGCAAAATTCCATATTTTAATTCCTGTGGGTCCAACTTGGGTTATGTGCCTGTGCAAAACACTCACTGGGTTGGTCCAGATAGGATTGGCCTGCCTGTGAAGTGAGAATGGGGTCAGGCCAGTACAGACCATTCGGTCTCAGCGTGGAAAGAGAGATGGCTCTCCAAAGAAAAATCTAGATACTGTCATTCGTTGGAGGAAGAATGGATGCTGGACAGTCAAAAAACACAGAAATTCTTTAGAAGTACTCAGAGGGCAGAGGGGGACCTGGGTAGACCTTTCCACCTGGAGGAGATAGAATTTTGGTCTATGGGCTGCCTACCTATTGTCCAGGGGATGGAGATTCACCTAGCACCCAGCACAGGATCTGCACAGGCACCAATGAGTGCTTTGACTGAAGAGAATGGATAAACAGTGCCGTTCTGTTTTAGAATAAAGGGGCCCCCATTCTGAGCCCATTTCTCTTTTCACCCAAACTGTTTTCTGTGTGTAGCTCTTAAAAAGAGTGCTGGAAGTGCTGGATCCTGACAAGAAACTGAAGGACGCATGGGTTCATTGTGAGAGTGTTGAGAGAAAAACCAAGGAAGCCACAAAACTGCTTGAAAAACGTCCCACCCAAGCCCCCCTGGGACTGTGAGTATTGTTCTAAACCCCTCGCTCACTCCTGTCACCTGATGAAGAATTCTAGGAGTTTCCTTCTCAAAGCTCCTCAATTTAGAATAATTTAGAGAAGCAAACGTAACTAAGTTGCCAAGGAGGAGGGAAAGGAGCCTTGAGTCCTGCTCTAAATAGTGGTTTTTAATTAATGGATGTTCATTAGCCAGCAATGGAGCAAACATGAGCGTGTCCACATGACTCAGTGAGAGCTGCTGGAGGGGAGATGCACTGCAGACTGCCTGACTAAGTGGCCCACAATGGCTCATTGAGTTATTCATGGCAGAAGCCCTTTTAGTCACATGATTGGGACCAATAGTTAATTGGATAGCTGCCCCCCCCCAAAAAAAAAGTTAATATAGGTAATTGTAAAAGATGACATTTAAGTACTTAAAGCATCTTATTTTAACCTAGAACATAACTGCATTCACATTCTATCTTTCAGTATAAAGCCTTCTTTTGAGTATGGGTCTACTGCTTGGATTTCCAAGTCATCTTTTTTGCATAAACCGCAGCAGTAATGACACCTTCATTGCATCTTTCTAAAGCACTGAGCTTAATTTCCATAGAAATAATTCTTGTTTCCCCAACTCATGTCATATTTAATTAAAAATGTAAATGCAATGAAATATGTATACTTCACATAAGTAGATGTGGGATATGCATTTGACTTTCGAAATTAGCTGTTGTCACTTGCAGGCACTGAAGAGTGTAGGTGTACTAGGGAGAAGCCCATCCACAGCACCCAGACCACGGGCAGAGGGCTCAGAACCATGGTCAGGGTGCCTGGAAGGGACAGGTAGAGCTTTGCTGGTCGCAGAAGTTACCTCCCTGGAGGTGGAGTGAGAGAAAATGCACTGTATTAATTACACATGTGTGTGAGGGTGAGACTCAAGGTGACCTGAAATTTACTGCTCTGGCCCCTGGGTGTACCCCCTGGTAAATTTGGGGAGAACAACTGAGGATACTCGTCTCAGCTCTGCTCCTTCACTGGGAAGCAAGTTCTCTTGTTTCGTCCTTCTTGAGGGAATCCCCTGCTCAGGACAGGATTGGACAGTCTACCCATTTCTGGGTTTCAGTGAGCAAGTCCTCTTGGATCTAAACCCATGTCTTCCAATGTGGCTGCTGTCAGTAATAATTTGTATTATTTTTCAAGTTGCTCAGATCCTGGGTGGGGAAGAGGGAGCAGTGTTATGTGAAAGGGTCCCCTTGGAGACTCCAACATTGTGGGTCAGTGTGCACCTGGGAGCATCTTAAAATTCTTGGCCCTCAGTGAGCTGTTACCTAGTTATTCTGGCATGTAGATTTATCTCAGTTCTTAAAAAGAAGCCATTGAATGCCCTGACCGGTTTGGCTCAGTGGATAGAGCGTCGGCCTGCGGACTGAAGGGTCCCAGGTTCGATTCCAACCAAGGGCATGTACCTTGGTTGCGGGAACATCCCCAGGAGGGGATGTGCAGGAGGCAGCTGATTCATGTTTCTCTCTCACTGATGTTTCATATTCTCTATCCCTCTCCCTTCCCCTCTGTAAAAAATTAATAAAATATATTTAAAAAGAAAAGAAAAAGAAGCCATTGAAGAGGGTATAATCAAGGATAAAGAGTGGCTGATTGTGATCAGATTTATATTTTGAAATGACTGTTTTGGCTGCAGTTTAGAGAATAGGTTAGGGATTAAGGGTTGAGGATCCTAAGAGAAGATTCAGAGACACCAGTGAGGAGCCTTTTGCAGCAGTTCAGAGAAGACAGAACTAAAATCCATCGGACTTATTATAGGCTAGGTTTTAGGCATGAGGGACAGAGGGGTCAAGGATGTCTCCTATTTGTCAAGATTGTCAGAGGCCGTGGCAGACTCCAAGCACAGCAATTTACGCTTTTACTTGGCACATGTCTTAACAACTGGTTCTCATAATCTTAAAAGTCACCTTATAATGGTAAAATGCTATATAAGCTTTAATTGTTATAACTAATCATGTTATAATTCTCTTTATGTTATTGCTAATAGGAATGGAATCTTTGAAAAATTTAAATAATTAGTGTGAGCTTGCAAGGAACTGTTGGAAGTACTTGTTTTATGATCTCCTTTTTTCCATGATACCCTTTGAAACCCATTTGGATTCATGGTGGCTCATGTTGTAATACTTTGATGATCCCATTATCTTTAGTCCCAAGAAGACTCTGTCGAAGAATTCATGCCCGTCGCTTTCTGAAGAGAAGCAGCCATACCAGTCGCTTTATGAAGAGAAGCCCAGGGGAAAGGCTGCGCTCCACAAAGATGGCCCCTATCCTTGTGAAAACATCCGAAAATCCGTCAGCGACTTCTGCGACTGGGCTGCTTCGATTGTACATTAGTCGTAATACTTACAACTTTTAAAGTCACATTCAAAGTTACTTTTTTTGAAAAACAGTGTTTGGCTATAGTCTAAGTTAAACAAAGTCATAAAGGAATCTTTATGACTGTCCCACCACTTACAATAGAAGCATTTTCTGTAGGGGACAAGCCTTATTTTCAGTCCCTTACGACTAAGGTCTCACTCATCTTTCCCTCAGTTATGCTGCCGTGGGCCCCGTCACATCACCTGTGGGGTTTTCTCCGTAGCATTAGCTTATTCTTTCCTCCCGTGCATTACTGTTTGCCTCAGTGACTCTGCTCGCTATATTTCTGCTTCATTATTATTTCACCCTGGTTCCGAAGCTACTCCTCCCTTTATGTTCCTTACTCTGTCTCATGGCTCCTTTCTATGGATGTTACCCCAACGTCAGCTTCAGTTGCTAACGGCCTCATTCTCTTTGTGCTCCACAATTTATATATATATATATATTTTTTAATTAGCAATAATCGCGCCTCGGATAAACCTCATTGGCTACGATACTGCCACTGCGCAAAGCTCACAATTTATATTTTCTAAAGTGGGATTGTGTTGAGTCTGTAGAGGAGGAAAATATAAGTTTCCTTTTAGTCCTCTAAGTTCTCTCTGGGGCTCCTATAACAAAATTCAGATTAACAAGAGAAAAATAAGCAGAAGTTAATTAACATGTACACATCATATACACATGGGAAATACCCAAGGAAAAATGAGTAACTCTCCCAGGTGGCTTAGAATTCAGGCTTAAATACCATCTTCAGCACACAACAAAAGAAAGAAGTGTGTGGGAAGCCAGTTATAAGGAGATGACCAGGAAAAGTAGGTAAACTAGAGTAAAGTTTGCTATGCAGATTTAAGTATGTGCTTTCTCCATTGATAAGCATTTCTTAAGATTTAGAGTCTTCCTTCTCTTCCTGGTACAGAGAGTAAGACACCCTTACACCTGGAGATTCCCCTATAAATGTAAATTTCTCTTACAAAAAAGTAACTTCTATCCTGTTTCCAGAGCTTTTCCTGATTTGTCTGCTGTGTCTCAAGACCATCAACTCAAAATAGCTCTTATGCCAGAGGCATATTTGGAGTAGCATATTCTGCTGCCCTTCAAATCTATTTTTTAGCCACATCATAGGTCAAGGCTCAGCCTACTGATTAGCCTACTTATGTACCCATCTCCACTCCCACTGGCTGTGGCTCGGGGAAGGCAGCAGAAGGGGGTGTTCAGTGCACAAAATATGGTTGACTAACACCACCTTCTTCCGTGGGAGCCCAGACGGGGCAGCTTCCCCTATGAGAGTCTGCGAGCAAAACAAACACTTTTCTAGACATGTCTGGAGAGTACCTCTAGGGATGTCCCTGCTCTAAAGGATTGGAGAAGTTTTTTTGGTCAAACAGACTGACTTTTCCCCAGGCCCATTCATTCCCTCAGGGACTCACTGCTTCTCGAAGACCTGAAATTCTCTCTTAAGGCAAAGTCTTCCAGGCCCCAAATATAGTTGACCTCCTTGAACAAGATGGTTTGAACTTACACCTAGATTTTTAAAAAATAAATGCCCATACTGTTTTCTAGCCATGGTTGGGAGTCCAGGTGTGGAGGGCTGACTTACATCATTTTATAGAAGGGACTTGAGCATTTCAGGGGGTGGGGTAGGCTGGGGAGTTGTGGGGTGTGTGAGGGGTGTGGTGGGAAGGTCCTAGAACCAACTCTTCTCCTCTCCCACTCACATCCCCCTGCCTACAAATATCAAGGGTAGTTAGGTTTTGGGGGAGTTAAGAGCTAATAGGATTTTCAATTGTGCTGGAGGTCAGCTCCCCTAAGCCCTCTTCCTCTGTTCAAGGTTCAACTATACTTCTTGTCTTCACTGAATCCTTCTCCAAACTACCTCTTCTCCGGCCATGGTCAAATGCCTCTCTTAGATTAAAAAAGAAAGCAAGGAGCATTTCACCATCTGTCCTTGACTTTCGCAACGTGATGATATTCTTCCAGGGAAGCTCGAGGGTTGATGAAGAGTACCTCATGAAGCAATTTGACATTAACTGTAAGAGGGAAGTCAGCCATAACATGCTCCACCCGATGAAGCTCTGCGAGATTCCTGGGGAACCAAAGAAGGAAGACGGGCTCAAGAAACAGCAGGAGTCAGAATTTTTCCAGGAACTAGAGCCAGAACCTAAGGTAATTATAACGGGAGAAGACTGAAAATCAAAATGAAAGTTGTATTAAAATCTTAAATGTTCTTGAATTCTGGTACTATAAGGGGCACTAGTCTTTTTCAGTACAATTTTTGAATTTTTTTAATGTTTAATAAGTATTTGTTAAGTGAGTGAATATTTAATACATATAACAAAGCCAGTTATGCAATAAGGCATGTCAATTGGTATTATTGTTCATATCTAAAGAGTCATTAGTATTCTATGTGTTTTCTAGGTTGAGGTAATCTCGTTATGTGTTTTATATGTTGAAATCCTGTCAGTGGAAATATATATGAATGTTTATGCAACAGTAAAATGCTGCAGTTAATGACCATGAACACTGTTTATTTTATGTCCAAAGAATTCTTGAGTTTTAGGGGAGTCTGACCACACACCATCATTCCTGATCACATACTTGCCTGGTCATTAATAACTGCTCAGTTTCCCAATACCAATTTCCTATAAAGGTAGCACAAGGTAATAAAGAGGGGGAATAATACACTGTGTTCCAAAGGGAAGTATTGTGGCCTCTAAGTACTTTTCCACTTTTTCACACAAAGTGTTAGTGCAAATATACACACAAGTCAAAGGTGCCAATCCGACAAAGACTTGAGAGCCTAAATGGGAGTTGGGGTGAGGAGATAGTTCCTTTCTCTAAAAGTGAAAAACTATATATTACCTTTGGCTACTCTTTTTATACTACATTCCCAACATTTTGAATACGTTAACCTGTCCTTTACAATCTAACACATTGACTGACCTATTTTTACACACATGATGTTTTCTATGCCTAACTCTATTGCATAAGGTTTATGAAAACTGCATTCCATCATTGATATAAACTCTTTAAATTTTCCATTTTCCTCTCATCTTTCTGAAGGGTAAAATGCAAATTGTTGCTGGAAAAATTATGTCCATCACACCTGGAGCCTGAACCCCTGCTTATCCTGAACCTGGGCTGAATGAAATTGCTCAATTCCTTGTACTTATAAATAATTGCACAAACTCTTCTTTATAAACCACTGTGATTATTGCCAAAATTGAACTTTTGACTGGCAGATGGAGGGTCACTGTGCAAAAGTTCAAAATCTATTTCCACATGGTCCTTCTGCTGGTGATGAATTCTTTCAGCTTTTGTTTGTCTGAAAACATCCTTAGTCTGCCTAGATTTTTCAAGATCTTTTTGTTGTTATATAATTCTAGGTTCCCAGTGTTTGGTTTGCTTGTTTGTTTTCAGAAAGTTAAAGATGTCTCTTCACTGTCTTCTTGGTTGACTTGTTTCCAATGAAAAATCGTCCCCTCAGCCTTACTTTTGTTTTCCTGGATATGTTTTATGCCTTGGCTGCTTTTAACATTTTCTCTTTGTTTCTGTTTTTGAGTTATGTGATTATTACACACCTTGGTGTATATTTCTTGTAGTTGGGGTTTGCTGAGTCTCTGATGCATAGGTTTATAGTTTTCATCAATTTTGGGAAAAGTTTTACTGTTATTTCTTCAGTTTTTGGTCTCGCAACCCAGCTCCAGGACTGTAATCACATGTTGTTAGACTGCATAAAGTTGTAACATAGCTCATTGCTGCTCTGTTCAGTTTTTCATTATCTTTTCTCTCTGTTTTTATTGCTATGTTTTTCAATTCTCTAATGTTTTTCCCTCCTGCTATGTCTAACCTGCTGTTAATCCTATCCAATGTATTTTTCATCTCATACATTATAATTGTCATCTTAAGAAGTTCAACTTGGGTTTTAAAAATATATATTTCTTCTGGCCTAGCCAGTGTGGCTCAGTGGTTGAGTGTCAACCTAGGAACCAGGAGGTCACAGTTCAATTCTCAGTTAGGGCACATGAGGCAGCAAATCACTGATTCTCTCTCATCATTGATGTTTTTTCTCTCTCTCCCTTTCCCTTCATCTCTGAAATCAATAAAAATATATTTAAAAAAAATAAAAATATATATCTTCTGTGTCTCTCTCTAGCTAATCTTTTGAGCTTACAGATTATAATTCTTTTAATGTTCTTGTCTGCTAATTCTAACACCTCTATTGGTTCTGTGTGAGTTGCTATTAAAGATGTCACTTCCCTGTCTTCTTCGTTGAGTTGTTTCTAATGAGAAATCTTCTGCCATCCTTATCTTTGTTTTTCTGCATGTGTTTTAGTTCTTGATTTATTTCCTCATTGTGGATTATGTGTTTTCTTGCCTCTCCGCATGCCTGGACATTTGAGTAGGTAATATACATTGTGAATTTTATCTTATTGGGCGAGGGCATTTTTGTGTTCTTATAAACTTGAGTCCTAGGGTATAGTTAAAGTTACCTGGAAAAGTTTGATCTTTGGGTCTTGCTTTTAAAATCTGTTATGAAGGATCAAAGTAATGTTCAGTCTAAGGCTGATTCCCTACTGCTAAGGCAGGACCCAGCGTATTCTACCCAGTGTCCTGTGAATCCTTAGGTTCTCAGGAGTGGGTGAGCGCTGTCCCTGCCCCAGGCGTGCTGGGCACTGATCTCTCTAATCCTTTGGTTGCTTTCTTCCTGGACCTCCCACACACGCACAAAGAGACACTGTGCAAACCTCTGGAATTCCCTTTCTTTGCAGTCTGGACTGCAAACTGTAGCTGCCTTCCTTTTCCTGGATCTTCAGTGCTGTCTCCTCAACTCAAAGTCCACTGGGCTCCTCCTGGGCTCTCCCTGCACGGTGGCCTGCAAACTCTCCAGGCAGTGAGCCATGTCAATTGTGGGGTTTATCTTGTTTTCCTTCCTCTCAGGGATCATTGCATTTTGTTATTTGATGTCCAGTGTTGTAAACAAAATTTTTAAAAAATACTGTGTTGGTTGTGTGTGTGTGTGTTTGTTTTTTTGCTTGTTTGTTGCAGGTGGGAAGGTAAATCTGTATACCCTGTTCCGGATGGAAGTCCCCATGTGTATTTTTTTATCCCATGTTCTCTCAGGCGTGCTGTACTCTTTTCTTTGGAGCTCTTCAAAACTCTGAGCTTTCCCACTACCTTACCTCTGCTCATAATATTCTCTCTGCCTGAACTACCCCTCTTCCGATGTCTACATGCTTGCACCTCTCCGTAGACACAGTTTACATGACAATTTGTTCCATGGGTTTTCTCCTGGTCCTTTGATTGACATTAATTTATTCTTCCTGCTAATCTCTCACAGCCATCTGTGCCTCTTATGTGCCTCTACAAATGAATTACCCTAGTATATACATTCATTCAAAAGATAATTCTTAGCATCTACTACTATGTGCCAGAAGTGCTGGGAGAAAATGAAGGACTATCTTCTGCACTTAAAGCACTTAGAGTCCAGTAGGGTCAACAGGTAAACGATTAACTACAATGAAATGATGATGTGGTTTGTCCAGGACAGAGGAAGTAATCAATTTCACCAAGCACAGTTAAGGCGTCATAGAAGATACTATGTTTGTGCTGAGTCTTGAAAGAACACCAGTTACCCAAAAACATAACATAGTGTAGATTCAATAATTCTTCCTTCCCTTTTCTCTTTCCTTCCCTCCTTCCTTTCAATCAGTGGATCTCAACCAAGGGTGACTTTGCCCCCCAATCCCAGGATATTTGGTAATGTCTGGAGATGAAATTTTTAGCTATCCCATTTTGGGGGGTGCTACAAAGAATTATCCAGCTCAAAATGTCAATAATGCCCAAGTTAAGGAATTGGACTTTAATTCAACAATAACTTATTTAGCACCTATTGATCCTCAGTATTGTTGTAAATGCCAGGGGGATGTAGCACAGAACAATCTCAGAAGCTTGCATTTTAGAGGGTGAAAGGAGAGGTAAACAATCAGAAAAATATATAGCATTTCAGATGGTGATAAGTGCTATTGAGACAAATGAGGCAGGGAAAGAAGACAGGACTATTGTGAGATGGTTCTAATTTTTAAACTGGGTGGTCAGGAAATATACTACTGAGAAGATCACATGAAGAAGGTAAGGGAGTAAGTCGTGTGGGTGTGTTGAGTAAAAAGCATTATGACAGAAGGAATAGTGAGTGCAAAGGCCCTGAGGCGAAACCATGAAGGGAGTGCTCTAGAAACAGCCAGAAGGTCAGTATGCTTGGAACAGAGGGATCACAACGCAAATCTAGCTCTGAGGAGCGGGATTTCCCTCCCTCTGTCCTGTTCCATCCTCTCTGCTTCAGACAGGTGCTGGCTGGACCCTTGATGCTTGACACATTCCACCTCATAGTTTAAATGTGAGTGAGAAGAGGGAAGGGCCAGATCTTTGTGTTTTTTGCTTCTTTGTCGCTCCCAAGCATTAGACCCTTCTCCCCTTAATGATGAGAAAATATGTGGTTATTGTATCCATAGTATCCATAGTATCCATCATGAACCAACAGATGCACTACTGAGAAATGGGAGAAAGAAAAGAATGGCATCTAGTTTTCCTCCTCTTTCTTCTTTTTTTAAAAATATGTTTTTATTCATTTAAGAGATAGAAGAAGGGAGAGGATGAGAGAGGGAGAGAGAGACATTGATATGAGAGAGAAACACTGATCAGTTGCCTCCTGTGTGCACCAGCTGGGGATCCCACCTGAAGCCTTGGCATGTGCCTGACCGGGAATCAGGACAACGCTCAACCAGCCGAGGCACAGTGCCTCCTTCGTCTTCTAATTGAAGAGCAAGAGATGGTGTTGGATAGCATTTCCACAAGGCTGAGCACGGTGCTGGGCTAGTAACTTGCCGTTTTGGTTGACTGAATGTTGTTTAAGGTCATTACCCTTTGGTGAAAGATGTGATTTTTACATGATTTCTAGCTGCTTTATATAATTCTCTCCTTTAATCTTTCCAACGACCCTATGTGTGGATACTACTATCTTAGTTTACGGATGAAGAATTTGAGTAACTTGCCCATCGACTTTAATATCTGCTAAGTGGAGGAAGTTGGATTTGAAACCAGATATCTCTAAATCCAAAGACCATGCTTAACCACCACATATTTTCTCAATCTCAAACTCTTCATGTTACCTTTGTAAATCAAAGCATACTGAAGCTTCATAAAAGACTTTGGCAAAGTAAATCATAAATTGGAAATAAATGATATTGCTTTCATAAGCTAAATTTTTATCAAAATGAACCCCCCCCCCCAAACACACACACAACAACAATAACAATGACGACGATGACGACGACGATGACGAATGAACCCCGGGAATTATGTTACTTTCCATAGAATGCTTCTAAACCAAAGCATGTGAAGATGCGGTATGGATCCTGGTATCTGCACCCAAAAGTGTGGAAAAGACAAAGAGCAGATGAACCTTTGATTGACCCCAAGGCCTTACACAAAGAGGAGAATTTAAGAAAGGAGCAGAAGAAACAGGTATGTGTGTGTGCTGTGATTTGATCATCGGAACTAAACATTATCAGTGCAACTGCACCCTCATATTGAAGGTGGAGTCTCTGGATAATGCAGAGGCTTCTGAGAGTCTCATAGCTTATATAGGGAATCCAGCAATGAGAATGCCAAGTCATTAGATAGGGAATGTCTAATAGGTAAGACTGGACATTTCCTGGCTTCATGGTGGACAGAAATATCTCCGCAGATGGCGCAACCACTCACTGTACTTGTACCATGCGTGGTCCAGGGTTCATGCATACATTGGCTGTCCACAGGGTGCTGTGACCAGGCAGGACCACCTCAGTCCTCAGAACGGATTTGATGTCATGGGTTCTCTTTGAGTAACACAATGTGAGGAGAGAGAGTTGTACATCTTTTGAAAGCCTTTGTGTTCTTTAACTTGTGAATGTAACCTACACACCTGAGGTATTTTATAGAGTCAAATGCTTCTAATTAGGACAAGTATGAAATCAAGCTTCTGACGGCTGCTTGTTACTTTAAAATGTGAACTTTCTTTTAGGAGGAGGAGTTTGCAAAACTTCATGGACCAGCTGCCTTTAAGGATTTCATTCTGCGGAAGGGCTACAGGATGCCAAGTGTGAGTAAAGGTTCATTTCAGGAAGACCTGCTGAGGGGCTCAGTTGCTATGGGAAGGCTTCAGCGCCCTGACAAAATCAAAACACCGAGACTCAGTTCCCTGGAAGAAAGAGCTAAGATGCTTTTCCTCAGACAGGAGCCAAGAGATAGGATTTGGCATTTTCTCTTTTTATTCTGCCAGTTCGGTTTCTGCTGTCAGAGGTGGTGTCTCCCTGCTGATGCACCTGCCTTGGGGTTGGCCTCAATGGGACCAAAGTAAAAAGGAACTATGGACAGGGCATGTGCCATGCAGACTGACTGCTACTAACGCCCTCGGAATTCTCTAGGAGGTGTTAAGTTTCCTTTGCTTCTTTGCTTCCATGTCTAAGAACAAAGAGCTGTGGCTTGTATCAGGACAAAATGGGGTTAGCATTGACAATATCATCACTGTCGGCCTCATGTGAAAAGAGACCAAAGCAAAAATTCACTTCCCAGGGCCCACCGAGGTCCTCTGTCTCTTCCCCATTTTCTCTTTGCCTGTCTAGTTTCCCCTTCTTTAACTTGCAACGCTGGCCCTGCTGCCTGCCACATGGAGCAGCCGCCCTTGGAAGACTCCGTAACGGGTGGAGTGGGAGGTTGGACCGTCTAGCAGGAAGTTCTGCACCGGCAGCCAGAGGCAGAGCTAGGAATAAGTCATGTGTTTGCCAGTGTCCTCGCTGTGCACAGCCCACAGAGGCTGCGAGGCCATGTAGCCACGACGGTTGAAGTTCCTGGAAATGGGATACAGAATTTCTTTTCTCTTCTGTTTACATTATTCACAAAAGTTAACAATAGCTTATACTTCCTGACAAATAAACATATTGACCAGGCTCAGATCCAGACTGACTTCAAAGTTAAATCAGGCAAGGTGAGGGGGGTCTAGAATATGAGGGAGAGATGGGGCTGAAAGACTCCATTGCATAGCTGGGAGGAAATTTCTCCTCTAGCTTTCAGCACCAATGATATATATTTAATATACTTATATACATTTATGTACTTATAATAACCTACCTAGTCTGTATATAAGGTCAAATAGTATATATATATATATTATATAAAATATGCTTATATAGTTACATAATTATATGATTATATATTTATATATGTAAGTATACTTAAGCATAAGTATAATTATGTGATATATAAATGTATCTCTCTCTATATATATTCATCTTGCCATGACTATGTATCTATGTAGATGTACATTTACATATATATCTATATATACACTCTATAATCTTTATTTGCTCTTGATGTAACAATTTATAGTTCTATTTTAACATTCTTAGTGGCGAAACATTTTTTTTCCATTTTGATTTGTCCCCTGTTGGTTTCATCCATTCCGTATATGAACATTTAGCTCAATTTTGGGCAAAAGGAAGCATGCCTGACACTCTGGCTATACTCTTTTAGCTGCAGTAACTAAAGAGATGACGTTCCTGGCTACATCTGAGTCCTCTGAGAACACCTGTCACTCAAGCCTTTTCTTCTCAAGTGCTACATTCTCTACTTTATCAATAAGATTTTGAGTAAAAGAGAGGAGGGCATCTATTAAAGTATATATATATATGTATATATATGTGTGTGTGTATATATATATGTATACACACACACATATACACAGACACAGACTGTCATTACTTATTTAAACAGGTATGAAAATTTATTCTCTTTTAACCCTTATGATGTCTCTGTACACTGTGTATAACATACGGATTCACATATGTTATATGAGCATACATACTTTCTAGTATATACACATTCCAGTATCTGCTGCTGGGTTATCTGCTCTATGCATTGCCTAAGCTTCATGAAGTCTGCTACACAGATGAGAGCCAGGCCTTTAACAGCAGGGATGAGCAGCAAAGGCTGGGCTGGGCTGGGCTTGGGCACCAAAGAAACGTGAATTCGATCTAAGTATTTCTGATGTTGTGCAGCTACCTTCCAAAACCCACCATCTATCATTGTCTAATTATCACCATGAGATTTTGAGTACTATGAGGCTATATGTTACAGAGTGTGAAATTGTAAATTTGGGCATGGTGGTGGTTTTGGGCAGGACTGTGCAATATTTATTTGCCAATCTAATTAAGTTTTTCTCATTCTTTTCTTCTCAGCTCCTGGAGAATATAAATACCAAGAGGGAATGTGACTGTGACTGCAAAAAGACTCCTAGAAAATAACAGACGAGTTTAGGAAGATGGTTAGGCAGGTTGTATTTACTATATAGCATTTGGCTAATTTTCTCTCTCACTGAACATACGCAGAATGTATGATGAGTACCCACCATGGATGTACAGCTCTGACTTGACAGTATCCGTACCTTTTATACCGAATGCTCAGGAACATTTCACAGTGGCCTTCTGCTTTCGTTAATCAATATTTTATATATTTTTGCCAACTGTGAGATCAATAGTCATATATAGTCTTCTTACATATTTGTAGCATTGTAAATTTAACATAGTTATATCAATTATTTGTAAAACATAAATAAAATTATAAATAAAAGTAAAATTGTTCTATTGCTTTTTCCTAGAGTATGATATTATTTTCCCTGGTTTTGAGTGAATATTTGCTTTATTCTTTCTTTACAATATAATTTTCTTTCATTCTGAATTCAGCTTACTGAGGTTTTCCTCCTTTTTAAAGCATGTTAGTCTTTTTTAAAAATATATTTTATTGATTTTTTTTTTTTTACAGAGAGGAAGAGAGAGGGATAGAGAGTTAGAAACATTGATGAAAGAGAAACATCGATCAGCTGCCTCCAGCACATTCCCTACAGGGGTTGAGCCCACAACCAAGGTACATGCCCTTGACCGGAATCAAACTCAGGACCCTTGAGTCTGCAGGCCGACGCTCTATCCACTGAGTCAAACTGGCTAGGGCAAGCATGTTAGTCTTGATAATAAATGTGTACCTATAACATAAAGCCATAAATCATAAAGTTTAATGGGAACTCAAGATGACATGTATTTTAAAATAATTCTGTAGAATTATTTTTTATTAAAAACTAGAGAGGCCTGGTGCACGAATTCGTGCATGGGTGGGATCCCTCGGCCTGACTGGCAATCGGGACCAATTGAGGCCATCTCCCCCAGTCCCAGTGGGGGCCAGCTGCCAGGAGGAGGGACTGCGTTCAAATCAAGCTCTGCTACTTAGGAACCCTATGATCATGGAACAAATTGCTTACCCTCTCTCTGTGTCAGTTTTCTAAAATTGGGATGACAGTATTAACAGGACTGGTACCCATATCTGTGGGGAGGATTAAAGGAAACGTTACAAGTAAAGAACTTAGACAAGAGCCTGGCACAGTGTGCACGCACACGAAGTGGTAGCTGATTCTGTGACCTGGAGGATCAGGTGACCCCAGGTTATGATGAGCACCATTTGCTTGGTTACCTAATGTCTCATGACAAACTGCTGTATTTACTAGTGCCAAGCAACACATTCAGATTTGTTTCTCAAAAGGAAAACAGGTCTGTGCCACAGAGCTCTTGGCTCGACTGCAAACCCCTGGGGCTCTGATTTGCTTTCGGAGGGTGCCAAAGCTGCCTGTGTGCCACGGGTGCGTCAAACCCACTGGAATCGTGGAACAGAGGGCATGGCTTTCTGGACTAGCTAAAAGCCTTCTCTTGCTTCAGGCTGCCCTCAAAGCTGGCAACCTCTCAGGTTACCAAAGAAAAGAGCTGAAACAGCACATCTAAATCTGGCCTCCAAAATCCAGAGAAGTGCTAGTAGAGCACCATTACACAGTAGTTCCAACATCCAGATGTAAGAGATGTAAATAACCTCAAGGGTGTAGGTGATGGAAAGTTGTTAACACATTGCAGACAGATCATGAGAATTCTGGCTTCATATTACACAGAGTTTTACAAAGTATCATACTTTAAAAAGATATTAGCTTATAAGGACATGTAATAAAGAACTTCAAAATGCAATGGGTATTTCATTTTAAAGTGTGCCTTTAACATTTAGGTAAAACGTGTGTGTGTTTTTTTGTACTCGTTCAATAGAAACTTATCTGGCCACTGGGTAAAGCTGGCAATAAAACTACTGGTTTGCAATATGTAATGATGGGCACTGGTGAGTTTTTAGTTACCTTTGGTCTTAATGTAATTTATTTAACTTTAAGAATATTTAATAATGACTGTGTTTACCAACCAACTTAACTAAATTCCATAAAATTTAATTTGGCTTTTGTGAGATGATAGAAGCTGTCTCTAGCACATTACCGCTGCTAGGATTCAGGCAAGGAGGGATGTTAGGGGGGAAGAATGAAGAGAACTGGTTTCCCCAACCTCCTGCCAAGGTATTTCCGCAAATTGCAGTCTTCATTGCCGTCTTCACTCAAGGTGGGAAAAGAGAATCACAGGGGAATAAGAGAATTTCTCTGACAAGGAAGCCTGCATTAGGTGGAATCTGCCATGAAGCAAATGGCAAAATGGGATTAGGTGTTCTAGAGGTTTACTGGGGGATGGAGCAGAAGAAAAGGAGAGAGCCTTTAGGTCATGGTGCATGTGTGATCCCTGTGCAAGGAGAGAGGGTGCAGGATGGAGAATGACGGGGCAGGCCAGCTGGCTATGGGGGTGAAGGGGTAACGTTGGATAGGGGGGTTGTGGAAGACCTCTTTGAGAATTCTGACCTACTTTCTTTTTAGTAACAGTTTGCACCTGGTGGGAACCAGGAGTCTTTTGTTCTTTACTACAATCATTCGAATTGTTCCCACTTGGTTGAAGAGTTGGTATGTGTGGCATGGCCTGCCATGACTAGAGTCCAAGAGGCAGAGAGAGTCTGGTCACCTTCTGGCTCTTCCCTTTGTGTGTTCTAGACTCACTGCCCTGCTCTGGAGGCCCTGACACCACCTTCCAGATCTGAGTTAACCTTGCTCCTAGTGTCCTTGCTACTGAAAGTGAAGTTCACCGACCAGCAGAATCTACTGGCAGCTTATTGGAGAAGCAGAAATCCAGGCCTCACTCCCGAACTACTGAGTAGGAATCTGTACCTAGTAACATCTCCAATGCTTCCTCTGCCCATTTAAGTTTGAGAAGCCCTGGTTCAGAGCTGTTATGTTTACTGATCTGAGTAAACCCTTCTCTGGTTATTTATTCACCAGTGGCCCAGTGCGTGAAATTCATGCGCATTAAAAGGGAATTAACTAGAGGAAATATTTTAATATTGCTATTTGCCCTCTCTCTATAATAGAAGTGTCAGAGATGAAAGGAAATGAGTAAAATGTATATGAAAACAATATATGAATTTATTAATAATAAAATGATATAACAAAGACATGATATAAAAATAACAAAAACATGGTATAAAAACAACAAAAACATGATATAAAAACATTGATGCAAACAATGACTGATAAAGTGATTAAACTTATTCTAATATCTCCCTGTATATCACATTAAGAGTAAAAATACTTTCAGAGTGCTTGACTAATTTCCCTTGTGCTGAAGTATTTACAACTTCAACTTTAACGTCACACGCTCTTCGAACTTGAGAGAAAGCAACATATAACTGACCATGTGCGAAAACGGATTCAGGTAGGAATATTCCTGCTCAGTCTAGAGTTTGTCCTTGTGATTTATGAAGAGTCATTGCAAATGCTGGCATTACAGGAAACTGTCATCGAATTAATTTAAATGGGAGGCCAGTGTCAGGTGGGGACAAACCAATTCTTGGAATCAGAACAACCTCTCCTTCCAGAGATCCTGTTAATACTTCAGCTTCGATAATGTTAGGTTGTAATCTTTTCATAATAAATCTGGTACCATTACAATGACCCCATTTACTGTTAAGATTTCTCAATAGCATGATGATTGCACCCACTTTCAATTTTAATTTATGACACGGCATTCCTGAAGGAGTAACACTATTAAGAAATTCGATGGGAAAGTTTTCCTTTTCAGCATCATCTGCTGAGTCAATGGAATCATCACTCAAATATGTGTGAATATCTCTATTGAGTATATCCAAAATTTTTTCATTTAATTTTTGAATGTGCTCATTTTTTGGACAAAGAATCGCACATTTAGATATATTTTTAATATTATCTATAGATATACTATTTCCAAAGGTAGCTTCAATAACAGATCTATTACAAATCATTTCATGGGAGATTTCAATAATATCCATTCCTAAATGAAAATTGCTATCAATTTTACCATCTCCAAGCCTTACTGACCATTCACTATAAGCAGAATCCTCTGATCTCACATTTGTTGTAAGAGACAACTTTCTGAAACATCCCCAAACATTGCAGTACTTTAAACTTGTTTGTACTGTGGCTGATCACATAGCATGCGGTACAATCCTGAGACATTGTCGAAAATCCCAAGAAGGAGAACCTTCCCACCAAATGCAACATTCAAATTCATAATTTCTCTTAGTAATATGTCTATGTCATTTATAGCATGACTGGATGCCATGGTGCAGTCGTCAATAATGAGAAGTTGGGCTTTTTTAATGGTTTTAGCAACTTTACTGTTTATATTGTGTCTAGAAATTAAAGTTTCATTTAATGGAATTGGTCATTTATATTGGAATGAAAGGTTCTTCCACTGAGAAGTAAATTTGCAGCAATTCCAGTAGACACTGTGAGGTAAAATGTACCACTATGACCTCTAATATAATGTATTAAAACTTTATAAAGATATGTTTTTCCACTACCACCTGGACGATCCAAGAAAAAGCATTTGAGGTGTACAGTTTGATCTTCGATGGCTGAAGTTATAGTCTGAGAGGCAGCCTACTGTTCATCATTCAGAGAATTTATCAAAACCTGCGCCTATTGCCGCCCCCACTGTGGGCTCTGCCATCTTGTGTTACGGGATCCTGCCTCTGCTGTGGGTACTGCCATCTTGTGTTACAGGAACCCCGCCTCTGCTGTGGGGGCCACCATCTTGTTACAGCATGATGGCCTATATTCCCTCTTTACTAGATAGGATTCCCTCTTTATTCCAATGCCCAGTGCTATCCTGCAGGGTGCTCCTCAGCATCTAGAAGGGTTCAGGAATCTGGAGAAGGGACTGCATATAAATTAATAAAGAGCCTGCACATGAAATATAAGTTTGGAAGGCATTTTGGGGAGCCATAGGAGACCTAGCTTCAGTAACCAAGTTCTCTGAATCTCTGGACCCCTAGCTTCTTATTAACACAAATTGCCCTAAAACGAAGCAGATGTACCATCAAAGGTAAGGTTTGGTATACAGTAGGCATTGTCAGGTTGGGGGAACTGTCTTAGCTGTCAAGCGGCAGGCAATAATATATACAAATCTTTAGATTTGGGGAAATGCTTTCATCTATTCCAGCAGGCAATAATATGTATCTTCAGCCCTGCTGAAGCCTCAAGGTTCACCAACCTTTTGATGAACTTCTTGCATTTATGACCTGCTGGAATTAGACCCCAGTACTATCCCTTTTCCCACGGAAAACACTTTTTAATCTACTTAATAATTTGCCTTAAATATGTATGCATGTATCTTTGGAGCTTAAGTGGGATTATGTTAAGTGCATATACTTTTCCCATCTACATAAATATTTAAAATTGTATTATTTCTTACCTTTTAGTCACCATTATGTATTTCAGATTTAATTACATTACTATGTGTAGATCTAGTTCATTGTTCTATCTACAACATAGCATTTCATAGGCATCTTGAACTAATGGTTGCTCCAGATGGCATCATGTTTCCTCCTTATAATCTTATGAAAAATTTCCTCTGGGCCATACATGTTCAGGGATGGAATTGCTGGTGCTGGGGTATAGATATACCTAATTTCACAAAGTTATTCCAGGTTGTTCTACAGATTATTTGTAGCTGTTTATTCTCCTACCAGCAGCATGCTGTTATGCCCATATGTCAAAATCCCCAAAGACCACCAGGGAGCCGAGTCCGATGCAAAAGCAAAGAGCCTTTATTCGAGCTAGCTCGAGCTCAGTCTTCTGCACTCACCGACACTCACCAACACAGAGGCTGGACAGGGGGAGAGAGAGGGAGTTTCAGGAGAACAAAGGTTTTATAGGGGGTCTGGAAGTAGTGGGTGGGGTAACGCGTGCGGCCCCTGTTGATTGGTTGAGGGAAGGGCCAGGGTCAAGTTGCACAGGGGGCAGGATGCAGTTAGCCTAATTTGGACTTGGGTCATTTCCTCTGCATCCCTATTGGCTGGTTTGAAAAGGGTGGGGGGGGTGTCGAGCAACTGTTACAACTGCTATATTCTTGTGGTTTCCTCGAAAAGGGGCAGGTAGGGAACATAGTTACACAAGATGGAGGATACAGAAAAAGGAGCAATTTATACAGAACAAAAGGAATAGTTTGGAGTCAGTCTTGTACCACCCTTTCAATGCATCTTCTAATATTTGCCTTTCTGATTAATGTAAAATAGTGGAATATCACTGTTTTAATTTGCATTTATTTGGCTACTAGTGAATTTGAGCATTTCTGCATGTTTTTGCTAACCACTCATTTATTGAACTAAAAATTACTGGACCTTTTTTGTTCCAGGCATCATTCTAGCACCAGGAAAAAGCGTCTCCTGTCTACTTATACTAGAGTTCATGTCTTTTTTTGGTCAGTTTATAGTAGCTAATTGTATATCTACATATTAATCCCTTGTCAGTTTTAATAACACTAAAACCATCTCCCCATGTGGATCTACCTGCTAACTTTGTCTGTGGCATCTTTCATTGACCAGACAGACAGCCTTACTTTGACGAAACCACGACGTCTTTGCCCTCCTGTGTTATGCAGTGTCACAGTGATTGTCTCCTGGAATTTCCCCTATTAGCTTTGTAGTTTGCCATTTACATTTAAGACTTTATTCTATTTGGAGTCCACTGTTTGATGTGGTACAAAGTAGTAATCTAACTGTTTTCTCTGTAAAATGAGCAAGTTCTCCCTGCATAGGGTTTGCTTTCCTCTGTAAGTTGCATTGTTTAGCATAAGAGGTCTCAGCCTTGAGTCTATTCTGGACCTGAGATGAGTCAGAGGTTTGCAAACAGTTGCAGCAAGAAAATGTCTCTGAAACCCGAAGCGGGGGTATTTCCATGTGACTTTGCAGAAAGGTTTCACTTGCGGTTAATGTGATGAGGAGTAACAGGAGCCAGAGGCCTGACAGCAGTGGGCAGGTGCTGGTGGTGGTGAGTGCCTTTCCCTTATGAGGCCAGGGCACCAGGGCTCATGGAGAGCAGAATTACGAATCAAGAGCAAGGCTAAAATTCACCATAAATCCTGGAACACTACCAGAGAAGTTCTCTGCTGGCACATATTCAAATTTGCACACTCACTTCCAAAATTTATGCTTTGAAATTTGGTTTAATAATCATTAGGATTCAGTATAACTAGAGTTTCAAGCATGGGTCTTGGGAAGTGAGAATACTGAGTCAAATCCCAGCTCCATCAGTTATCAGCTGCATACCCTTTGGCAGATTATTGATTTCAGGGTATTACATGAGATAATCCCCATACAACACTTAGCACAGTGCCAGTATATATTAGGTATTCAATGAACACAGAAAATTAAAAGGCCTGTTAGATAATAGCCTTTGTATTCCAGGGCATACAAAGAATAAGTAAACTCTGGCCCTCAAGAAATTTATAATCTAACTAGAGGCCCAGTGCACAAATTCGTGCATGGGTGGGGTTCCTCGGCCTGACCAGCAATCAGGGCATCTCGCCCAGTCCCCATCGGCCAGATCCCAGCAGCAAGCTAAACTACCGGTTAGAGTGTCTGCCCCCTGGTGGTCAGTGCACATCATAATGACTAGTCAAGCAGTCAGCAGTCGGACACTTAGCATATTAGGCTTTTGTATATATAGATATGGGAATGAGATAAACTATGAAAATAATTATAGTGTAAGAGAAAATCTAATATTTTGCTCTAAGAGAGTTATAATATGCACTCAAAGTTCAAAGAACATGACATAGCAATTTGAGGTTTGGGGGCTGTGGGGTGAGATTGGAGGCTAGGGAAAGTTTCATGGAAGAAAATGGCTTTTAGGAAATGTCTAGACTAATGAGTAAAGGTTCCAGGGGAGAGTCCCACTTTGGCTGAGGGCAGATAAATGGTGAGAGAAAGGCCTGGAGAGGTCGTTGGGGCTGTGCCACAAGCACCATGAAGGTAAATATGGGGTTGAATTGAACCTGGTAGGCAGAGGAGATGCCCTGCTGGAGGCTATCCTTAGGAGGATCATGTCAGGAGTGGTTGTAGAGTAGATCACAGCCACAGGGGAGGTTCGTGCAGAGGTAAAGGAAGAAGCCATTGCATTGTCTGGACAGAGAGTTAGGGATCTTCATGGGGGCGAGGGCACTGGGAATGAAAGAGAAGGGGGCAATGCAACAGGACTCAGGGAGGGAGAGGTCTCCCAAAGGGCACCTCCTCTCCCAGTTGGCTGTTGCCTACCTCCTCTGCTTTTCTTAAAACTCAATCCTATTTCCTTTCTCGTCTCCTCTCCTCTTTCATCTGAGGCAACCCTTC
>PVJC01023411.1:0-26418 GCA_004026665.1 Murina feae | reverse complement strand
CCTGCGCTGTCCCGCCCTGCAGCCGCTCTGTGCACTCGGGAGGTCCCTCAGCCCGGCCTGTGCCCTCTCGCAGTCTGGGACCCCTCGGGGGATGCCCACCTGCTGGCGTGCCTGACCAGCCTGGGTGAGGGGCTTTAAGGCTGCCCACAGCTCCCATTGACCCAACGTCCCAGCAAGGCCGGCTGGACGCAGGTTTTTGCGGTTACTCTCCTATAATTGATGCTGTTCCTTGAAGGCCTGGGGTTATCTTCTATAATTGATACACTGTTCCTTTAAGGCGGCCTTCTAACTAAGGAAGCCTCCTCTGCCTCACAGCAGCGTCTATAATGAAACAATTGTTACTTTTACTGGTTAGGCCGGAGCTGCTCTTTCCTTCAGCTCTGGAGGATTCTATGATTGTTACAATGTTTCAAAACTGCTAGAGGCAGTTTAATCGGAGCTGAGCTGAGGGGCGCAGCTTCACTTTCGCTTCTGCCACAATGGAAAGGGCTGTTTACTCAGGTCCGTGAGTGGCGGCCGCCATGTTGGCTGGGCTAATTTGCATACAGCCACTCTGATTGGCTGGTGGGCGTGGCTTACCCTGTCTCGGAGAAACGGTTAATTTTAATATTTCGCTTTTATAGAGTAGATACTAGGGGCCCGGTGCACGAAATTCATGCACGGGTAAATTGGGGTGAGGGTGCAGGTGGGGGAGGAGGAGGGCAAGTGGGGAGGTCCCTCAGCCGTACCTGGACTTCATCCAATTCGGGAGCACTCAGGAGAAGTGCTACTGATGGCTTGGACCCACTGCACCTGGTTCTCTGCTCTCTGCCGGGCCTGTCTGCTCCACACTACGGAGATGGGCAAGCAAGTGCTGCTGGGCGATACTTGCAGGGTCCTTGATTGCTCCAGCCCCCTCATCCCCTCCTTGGCAGCCATGGCCCCAGCCCAGCATAGGCCAGGGTAGCAGCTGGGGATTCCCGGGTGGGTCTGTCTGGCTATGGCCCCTGATTCCCAGGTCCACAGCCCTGCTGGTCTAGGCCCGCCAGCCCAGCAACTGGGATTCCCGGGTGGGTCTGGGTGGCCATGCCCACCCGGTTCCTAGGTCTGCTGCCCTGCCAGTCCAGGGTCAGCCAGGGCAGTGGCTGGGATTCCCGGGTGGGTCTGGGTGGCCATGCCCCCCCTTCCCAGGTCCGCGGCCCTGCTGCCTGAAATCGATCGAGGCTCGCTCCTCCCGCCCCCCACCCCGCCCCTCCACTGTGGCCTGCAAGAAGGCAACAGATGGCGAAGGCGGCAGACGCAGGGAGGCAACTGTGTCCACCATCGCCGCCATGGGTGCTTTCTGGTGGAGGTGCGGGGCTGCAGGCAGCTCGCTCCTCCCACCCCCCACCCCACCCCTCCCGTGTGGCCTGCAGGAAGGCAACAGATGGTGGCGATGGTGGACACAGTTGCCTCCCTGCGTCCGCCGCCGCCATCTTGGCTGGGTTAATTTGCATACCGCCGCTCTGATTGGATGGTGGGCGTGGCTTACCCTGTCTCGGAGAAATGGTTAATTTTACTATTTCGCTTTTATTAGTTTAGATGCCAGAGGTCAGCAATCTTTTTTTTTTTTTTAAATATATTTTATTGATTTTTTTACAGAGAGGAAGGAAGAGGGATAGAGAGTCAGAAACATCGATGAGAGAGAAACATTGATCAGCCTCCTCTTGCACACTCCCTACTGGGGATGTGCCCACAACCAAGGCACATGCCCTTGACTGGAATCAAACCTGGGATCCCTGAGTCCGCAGGCCGCCGCTTTATCCACTGAGCCAAACCAGTCAGGGCAAAAAGGTGCCATATTACAATATTTTTTTGCTTTTAAGATTTGACAACAGAACAAAACCTTGCTTAGATGTAAAAACCTCTGAATGTCACTTTGCAATCACCAGGAGACAAACACTGAGGAATATGGCAAGAAAGCAAGGCGGCACCATGGAAAGTGCCTTGATCAGGAATGCAGGAAACATTCCTGACCCCTGGATGGGGTGGAAGATGCCTTCTCCTGACATCCCTATTCTTTTTTTGTGTGTATAAAGTTTTACATGTCTGTCTCCTTTTTCCCCCAGTAACCTCCCCCTGCCCAGCCATTCCCATCCCAGGCAAAGCTCCACTGCCCCAGTATCTGTGTCAATTGGTTATGCTAATATGCATGCATACAAGTCCTTTGGTTGCTCTCTAACCATCCCCCATCCCCTCGCTTCCTTGCCATTAGTCTCTGGTTCTATTCTTCTTCATCAAATTATGTTGATCATTATATCCCACATGAGTGAGATCTTGTGATATTTATCTTTTTCCAACTGGCTTATCTCGCTTAGCATAATGCTCTCCAGGTCCATCCATGCTGTTGCAAATGGTAAAAGTTCCTTCTTTTTTATAGACATCCCTATTCTTGTCTGCAGGCTGGATATGAGCCCCCAGATTAGAGAACACACAGGAAATTAAAGGTCAACCTAGTGATTATATTCATGAGCTCCAGTTAATCCTGGGACATTTGAGAAGAGGTTGGACAAGACAAAGGAAAGCAAGATCTGGGGTCAAGGGCAATGTCACCAACTCTGATAATTTAATCACACACTCAATTACGTGACATCAACAATATTTTTGTGGCTACTGAAAGGGTACCACTTCTGCAGAAGGCGCTCCTGAAAATGGACCCCACCTCCACTGCACCTCAGCGGGGCAGGCAAAGCCCTCAGCAGCTGCTCTGGCTGTGGGCGTGACTGTGAGAGCCGGCTGATTCTGCCTGCTTTCTCAGCATGCTGACACCACAGAGCGCGGGGGATCTGAGGATCTCAGAGAGACACCTTCTCTGAAGCTCTGAGATAACTGTCATGTTTTCAATAAATATTTAAATAGGCATTGTGCTTGGCACTGCAGGGACCCACCCTAACATTTCAGCAACACTCCAGCCCTGGGCCCCAGAATGGCTCTATCGGTGGTGAAATATTGCACAAGAAGAAGAATTCAACATCTTTATTCAGACAAACCAAGCAGCTCACACAGCAGTTTTCCACAAGTCTGGCCTGGACCAATCTTAGCAGCCTCCTTTCTTACCACACCAGCTCCCGAAACCCACCTGACTGTCTTGCACCCCTGATCTTTGCTGCAAAGCCCCCTCCTCTCTTTTATGTACAGGCCTCCAGGTAGCACACAGGCATCTGCTCAAATCCCCCTCCCCTTTCCTGACTCACTCCTTGGCAGAATGGGTCACTCCCTTCTCAAAACTTTGAAGCAATTGTCACAGTTTTAATAATTTACATGTGTAACATCCACAAACACTGTGAGTCCCCAACGACTGTAATTGTAGCGTGTGTGTGTTTGTGTGTTTGTGTGTTTGTGTGTGTGTGTGTGTGTGTGTTTGCAGGTCTTCTGGTGACTCACAGCCAACCTCTCTAACCCTTTGCTATGGGGACTTTAGCCAATAACCTTCCAGGAACAGCCCACACAGAGTCTGAAATGTTTTGGTCAGACAGTGGGACGTGAACTATGTCTCAAATCAGTTGGTGGGGGAGGGAGGGGAGAGTCAGTCCTCCGGATCCGTGGCACACTGCACGTTCTTTCCCCATAGGGCTGTGTGACCATGGAAAACACCCGCACTCCTGCTGCGGGTGTTTCGCAGACCCTTATTTGAGCTCATACAAACAGCACCAAACTTCCAGTATCTGCAGTTTCCTAAGAAGGGGTGCTGCCAGCAGGTTTCCATGGCACCTCTGGACACACTGCCATATTCTTATTTTATTGCACCCCACATGGGCCTTGTGAGGTTAGCAGGACAGACATGGTCTCTGCTGATGAGGAAGTAGATCCAAAAAGCTTAAGTAACGTGTTCAAATGTATTGACACTAGTCATTGCTATGCTAAGAGTTGAGCCAGGTTTCTGGTTCAAGGTTCTTATCAAACTGAATCCCCTCGAAGTGGCTTTTCCCAACCCAATGTGGCCCCTCATCTCCACTCTCTGGCCATAAATCCATCTGGGGAAACATGAGGCTTCTGTTCCTGAAGCCAGTCAAGAAAAGCTAACATTTTCCCTGGGGTCTTAATACCAGGTGTTCCCCGAAGGATTCCCCTCAAAATATGGTCCGTGCGGAGAGAAAAATGTGAAAATCTTGGGAGGAAAGGGCAGAGGGTGAGGTGGAAGGAAGGGCCCAGGTTCCCCTGCCCTCAGAGTCGCCCAGCAATGGATCTGCTGCTCTGAGAGACAGAGGCTAGAGCAGGTGTTGTGGGGGAGCAGCACCTTTATGATCACTGTGACCTACAGAATTTGAGAAGTGAAAGATCCTCTTGGCTCAGCACAAAAGCCTCCTGTTTTATTTTTGCTCTCCCACAGTCAGTCCTCCAACTGCAGCCAGAGTGCTCTTTGAAAAAGCTTAATCATTGTTCAATATAGTTACTAACGCTGTATTGCATATTCGAAATCTGTTAAGAGAGTAGATCTTAAAAATTCTCACCACAAGGAAAAAGCTTCAGAAGAGCTTGAAAAGCCTCTGAAGGCATCCTTACAGCTCAGGGGAGGACGAGAGGTCTCTGAATGTGCAGACTGTACCTGACTTGCCTCACCTTCTCCACCCCTCCGCACCCCACCTCAGCTCCTGCCAGCACAGAGAGATGCTTGAAGAATGAATATACCCTACACAAACTCAACAGAACACTCTTTTTTATTTTTTTAAATATACTTTTATTGACTCCAGAGAGGAAGGGAGAGTGATAGAAACATCAATGATGACAGAGAATCATTGATTGGCTGCCTCCTGCATGCTCTCCACTGGGGATCGAGCCTGCAACCTGGGAATTGAATCATGATCTCCTGGTTCATAGGTCGACACTCAATCACTGAGCACCACTGGCTGAGCTGAACAGAACATTCTTCATTGCTGACTTCAACATAAAGTTTTATAGGTAGGCCCACTTTGGAGAATAAATTCAAAGGAAAAATCCCAAAAATGTTTCGTTCAAAGATGTTCTTAACAGCAAAGAACACAGAATGAACTCTGGAAAAACCCCAATGGCACAATGACCAGGAAATGGCTGTGTTTACCAATTAGAATGTTACACACTCAAAATCACAAATTTAGACTCTTGTCTAGATAAAGTCAGTGAATTGGGCACAAGCCTTTGCTTTCTCCCTCTTTCCACCCTCCAGATCCTAACCTAATAGCCTAGAGAATGGGAGGGAAAGAGCAGTAGAGAAGGAAGGAAGGAAGGAAGGAAGGAAGGAAGGAAGGAAGGAAGGAAGGAAGGAAGGAAGGAAGGAAGGAAGGAAAAGAAGGAAAAGAAAGAGAGAAACAGTGGCTAGAATTGTACCAGACTGGAAACTAGGAAAGGGTGGAATCCAAAACTTTCAAAGATTTTCTACTGGATATGATTGGAACACAACTGAGAAAAGAACTAAGAGGTATCTTTAACCCATGGCACTGAGGTTACTTACATTACCAAGGTTACCTAAGAAGTAGCAAATGTCCTGAACAACTCACATCCACTCTAATTTGTAAATGCAACCGTCTAAGGAGCATGGGAGAGTGGAAGAGCCCACGATGGGGCAGAGCAAAACCACCAGAGTGTCTGGCTGTATCAAAAAGAGGATGTCAAGCACAGGCAGATACACCATGTGAGGTCCACCAGCAGAGGGCACATGGCTTCTACCCACATGGCTTCATCTAACCTTGGTGGTAGAAATGTCACAGGAAGATCGGAGCAAGGAGAAGGCAGATGGGTCAGCTGCCCTGGGCAGGTCCACCAAGCACAAAGCAGGTGAGACTGCACATCCTGAAGGGGTGGTCTCTACATAGATGGGGAGGGCACCTAGAACAAGAAGGAAGCCAGGCTACAATGGGTCCAACAGAGAGGAACCAGGCCAAGTTTCCCTGACCAACTGTCCAGGACCCTGGTTTGCTTTCTTCTCGTCCTTTCCCCACTGATAAATCACTCTACCCATCTGTCAGATGATTACTCAACTCAACCTAAGATCCAAGGAGACAATTCTAACATCAAGTAGAAACACAGGAGATCCAATAATTCACTTGTTCTGATGGGAGGCAACTCGCAGGCCTACATTACACCTCATCAGACACAAGTAGATCAAAAAATACATCCAGCTGCACTATCTCATCATTCAGACACAAGAAAACCAAAATATGAAGAAAGAAGTATAGTCTTCAAGAGCACATATGTACATTTGAAAAAGATTTGCCCCATGAAATAGAATACTTTAGGCTACATTTACGTTGCACTTCCATTTAAAATAAGTGGAAGAGAACATTTAAAAGTTAAAAGAAAGTGGAAGAATAAAAAATTAAAGCACAAATTGAAAAACAGAACAGTAAAAGCTATAAGCAAAACCAAAAATTTATTCTTCTAAAAGATAAATTAGATCAACGAAAACTTAGGAAGACTAATCAATATAGAAAGGGGGTGGGAGAGAGCAGGCAATAACTCTTCAGTGTTACCTCTCTGTATGACTGACTGTAAATTATAAAAATGTGCTTTGAGTAACTATGCTAATAAACTTGGAAGTCTATATGAGTATATGGCCAAAGTGAAATTGAGATAGAAAACCTAAACAAGTAAATAGCCACATAACTGTTATCAGAGCACTTTTACTAACAAGCTTCCGTCCAAAATAATATAAAATTTTAATATACATAATATAGAGAAAACTATTCAAAACACTCTAAAATGGTAAATCTGAAGGGACGTGAAGTATTTACTAAACATTTACTAAACAATTCAGTGACAAAAGGAGAGGACACAAACTATCTGGTAGACTTTATTGTCCTTTGCAATTATTAATTCCCTTTAGAGGATTATACATTCTATTGCCCAGTGACTGCCCGCAGGACACATCTCCACTCCACTGACTTTCTGTGTGACTTTCTCAGTGGCACGGAAGCGAATGTGACATACACCAGATTGGAGCAGACGGTTTAAGATCCACTGCATGATCTCTCTTATTCTCTCTTATTCTCTCTCCTCTGCTCTGAAACTGGTATGGCCCAAACAGGGCTGCTCCTTCAGAATGAAGGTCTTGTGGAAAAGAGCCACAGCTACTAATTTGCAGCCACCAACATGTAGGGGGACTTGGAAATTAATGACTGCTGCAAACCTTTGAATTTTGGAAGTTGTTAATTACCACAGTAAGGATGACTAATATATGTAATTATGTAAATGTCTCTATCATTTTTTAAATCTAGATAGGAAATAGCTGAGATAAACAGTATAAAGTTTTAAGATGTGGGGGTTTATTTCTGTAGAATTATTCGAATGCATCTTAATGGTACGTCCTAAGTTATGGGACCCCACTTGCTTCTTAGTGGGAAGTTCAGTCCTCCTTCCCTCCCACCCGCACTCTGAAATCCCTGTCTCAGATATTCTCTAAAACCTCCAAGGATGCTTGCACAAGGATCTCTAAGTTCCCAAGGCCGAGCAGTCTGTGGTTTCTAGCATCTTCCCCGCAAAGTCGTATTTTCCTACTTTGGATTCTGGACCATTTCTTAGGAGGTGAAGCCTCTTCTTCTTTAGACCCGGGTTAAGGAGTTAAGAGACCACCTGTTTTAAAGCTCTGTTTGTAGGCTGACAACGTTGTTTGGAACGGAAAATGTTGTCCCAGCTTTTCTATTAGTAAACCTGCCATTCAAGTAAAATCCACTCATTGGCCCGATGTAAAACAACACCTCCAGTGCGATCACAGTGAAGGTGAAATGAGAGTACAAGTTCACATTCCTTGGCTAAGTGTCCAGTGTCTGTTCCTAGCTTTTTCTAAGAATCTCCAGACTAGCAATCGCTTCTCAAGACATTCTTGTGATTCCTGTGAGCAAAGAGTCCCCCCACTCTCAGCTGAACTTAAACATGATCCCTTTCCATCCTTTCTGAGGAGGATCCACTATTTCAAGCACATATTGAACACCTAATGCACATCAGCCAACGTGCCGACACAGGGCTACCAACCAAAATAGGAATGACATCTGTGTCTAAATAACTCAGCCAGACATGTGGACACGAACACCTCTAACTATGATGCAACACAAAGGGTTATAACAGAGCTCCAGGCACAATGCAGGAAGCAAGCAAAGGATTCTGGGCAACTTGAGAAGAAGGAGTAAATTTGCCACCTAGAAAAGCAAGGCAGAGATCGTGGCATGAATATGCCAGGCTCAGAAATCACTGCCACTGAAGGAGGAGAGGTATTTCCAAAAGTTTGTCCCTCGCTGAATGGTTACTAAGACCCACATCACGTGGGTTCTGCCTCTATTGTTGGGTAAGTGTGTGCATGCCACCTGGGGGACTCAAAACCCCAAGCAGACAGCTTTCTAAAGAGGTGGGTTAAACCTCCCCCAAAACACATATTCAGGGAGAATGTGTCTCTGATACCTCTTAACTGTGCTACTTGTTCATCTTACAATACCTGGTCTTAGTTTACATGTTTTTGTGCTGCCATCTGACACTGTCCTAAATATACAAAACACGCTGTGTTGGATGAAATAAGATGCCCATGAAAAATTAAAAGGAAGGCTCTGGCCGGTGTGGCTCAGCTGAGTATCTACTATGCACTGAAAGGTCACTGGTTCAATCAGGGCACATGCCCAGGTTGTGAATTCAGTCCTCAGTTGGGGTGCATACAGAAGGCTACTGACTGATGTTTCTTTCTCACATCAATGTCTCTCTCTCCCCAACCTCCCTCTGCCTCCCTCTCTTTCTAAAACCAATTAAAAAAAAAAATAGTTAAAAAAAAATCCTGATGCCTAGGCTCCACCCTGACTTAAATGGTCTGGGATGTAGTCTGGGTGCCAGGATTAAAACAAAATAAAGCAAGATAATTAAAGGAAAGGACATTTTTGGTGTTCAGAACAAAGACCAAGGCAAAACACTATACTATACAAAGCTGAATGTGTACAAGGTGATCAAATGCCTGTTGATGAATCATCACCCCAGACCAAACCTTTTCAGAAACAGGAACCACTCAAGTGAGGAACAGAACAGGGCAGGACTCCACCACAAATAGCAACTGCCAATAGCAACTCCCACACCACTCAGCTGTGCTTCCAAGGAGCCTTGCACATTTAGCAAGACTAAAGGTGTCCTGGCCTCAGAAACCATCTGAAGCGCCTCTACAACAGGGACTCTTCCCCTGGGGTCCATGGGCACCGCACACCAGGACTATGTGCAAATTTTGCATGTGAGCGTGCAAGTTTGAACCTTCCTTTTCAGAGAGAACCTGTCATTTTAGAGTCCTAAAAATACCAGCAGGGAACGAAGTTAGACACTGCAGATTCTAACAGTCACTCTAAACTAAAAAGAGGAAACAGATACACATTTCCATTCCATGAGCTGCCCAAATCCAAAGTGCCCTCTAGAATACTCTCCCATTCAATCATTTGTGATACATACACCCTACCTTTGGGGGTGGGGACATCCTAAACCCTCAACCCAAACCTAAAACTAACCGGGGCTGAGAACTTGTTAAATTAGAAGGAAGTATGTGACTATATCCCAATAGGTTACACTCGCTTGAAGAAACATTTCCCTTCATTTTTTTCTCCTACCGGACACATAGGGTTCTCCCAATACCAGTCTTGTGGCAGTAAACACTGTTGTACTGATTTTGGATTCTGCGCCTTACCACAAAGATGTTTTACCGTGGAACTCCTCAAAGCCTAAGAGAGTCTCCCCGCTCACCCTCCCATCCTTTTCAGAAGCCTGAAGCGTACCTGCCCTCCGCCCACAGTGCAGATGGGTTTCCAGGCTCAAGATCCACCTGGCTACCTGGCAGCTCCAGATCCAGTTCCCACATTACTACTGACATGACTCAGACCAGATGTGGGGACTCCGTTTTATTTCCTTGGTGACTTGATTCCTTGCGGGGGATTGGGGTTGGGGGAGAGGAGGCACTCAACAAGCAAGAGTCTGATCATAGTCTAAACAGTAAAAAGTAAAAGAAAAAGCAGGACCAGGACATTCTAGAACAGAACTGCTCAAAAGAGCTGCACAAGTAACCAGACAGGGAAAGTAGAAGAGAGGCAGGACAGACAGGAAAGAAAAAGGCCTTACACTCAATACTGGTCGCTCTGAGCTCTCACCTGAGCTCAAAGGCAGAAACGAGCCCTGTGACTAGGGGCAAGTGGAAGGATTTCAGACCAATTACAGGTGGCAGCGGGACAGCAACAGATGAAGGAAGGGAGTCAAGGAATGAATGAAGAAGAAAAAAATCTTACAAACGTATTTGCCTATAAACTATGAAGTTAAAACAGAGTCAGACAGGAGGTGGCTCTGGGGACCCATCTATGTGGGGAGGCGTGGAGCCTGTTTGGAAGCCAGTATACAGGAGATCAATAAACAGCAAGCCTTTCTCAAGATGCTCTTATTTACACTTCACATAGGAGAGAAAAATGTCAACTCTCCAAAGTGAAAGATATTATTATTTTTTAGTTAAGGCTACTATGGCGGGAGGAGAGCTAACTTTCCTCAAAGCCACTCCTGGGTTTAGCTGTTGGTTTGACAAAATTTAGCTAAAAGGAATAAAAAATGCATTACAAAAATATATAGAAATATTCTAAAAACATTTCTATAATATACATAATTAAATGTCTTAAGCGCCTTTCTCCAAGTAATGAAAAACCTGATTATGTCTTAGATGGCGGAGGAAATGGGATAAAGTAATGATCACTTTCTATTTATTCTATAGACCAAAAGAGAGATGTTTTTCAACACCTGGGAGATTTAAGGAGCCTAGTTACCAGGATGCTATACTCCTACACACCACAAATTGGAGGATATGGGGGGGGGGGGAATCTATTCATTCACCTATTCATCTAAACAAACACCGATCAAGTTCCCACTGAGGGCCAGGTACTATTCTAGATGCAGGGGAATGCAAGCTGATAAGGAATTCACTGGAGGAATCAAGTATTAGGGGTGTGGTGCTCACCTAGGACAAACAGCAACGTGATATAAAGTGATAAATACTGCATAAGGAGAAACCTGCTGTGCTAGAGTCTAGAGAAAGTCTGCCCTGGGAGGAAGGCTTCGGAAAGGGCAGTCTGCTGGCTTCCTAAGATGGCAGAGGCCTGAGTTTAAATTCCAGCTCTCCTACCAGCTCTGCAGCCATAAGAAAACAGAATGTGTCCAAGGTGAACACACCAAGGTTCGCTGTCTAATGCCAAGAGCACTGGGCAGGAGGCGAGGTGGGCTGTGTGGAGATGCTGGGTGCCTGTGAAAGCCGCTATAAACAGAGAGGAGGACTCCCTGGGAGAGAATGGCGTTTTGTCGTGCAACAGGGCATGCATCAGCAACACTGTCCCAGGAGTGCAGCAGCCACAGCTGGAGAACGTTATCCCCACAGACCATGAGCCCCCGGGGATTAGCTCCAGACTCTGAGGGATCTTAAGAATTTGAGGTGGATCTCGTGGGCAATGGCTAGCTTTTAAGCAAGAACATGGCAATTATATATAAATTTGATTAAAAGAGTTTAGAAAAAGCACACAGAACAAATAAAAATGGGAGAGATTAGAGATAAGAGAGGGATCCTTTAGGGAGCTATTATAATGGCTGGGCACCCTCTTCCCTCCCCACCCCCCCACCATGGGACGTGAGGAGGAAAGGACGGAGAAGTGTGGTCAGCATTAATGTCAAATGGCTTGAGAAACTCTAAGGAATGTTTTCGAGACAGAAAGAAAACCAAGTCTGGCCATACCAGGGAATCTGTTTCAAACCCGGGTACATTACAGGGATTAGAGATGCTGCAGTTCTAACAAAACCAGGTTCAACAGCCCCATGTGCTGGTCCTGACAGCCATCGAGCCCAAGCTGAGGACACGAGGGAAGTCCTGTCCAAGTGACCGCGTTCCGCAAAGGCCTAAGGCAAGGTCACTGCGCACCCTGGCGGGAGCTGCCTCCCCGAGCGGATTCCTCCCACTCACCTTCAGTCATCCACTTCACTGATATCTGATTTGAGTCATTTTTCCACTGTCACAAGCCAGCAACCCTCACTGTGGGAACTCGCATGGGGAATTGTGCACCACAGTCCATTTAAGGAGACCGGAGGAAACAGCCCACCGGCTGTCATCACAGCCTGACTCCGACACGGCCAGAGGGTCCTGCTTGGACCATCTGAACAAATGACCCAGGGAACAGAGAGCAAAAGATGGCCAGCTGAGCGCCTGGGGAGCCTGGGCTCTAAATTAACTCAAAAACACAGCACAACCCCCCAAATAAAAAGCCAACTGTTGGAGCTAAGAAATGCTAAAGGATTTGGAGACAAAACCCATACTTTTCACAGCAATCTCGCAGTCATGGAAGATAAAAGAAATGAAATGTTTTAAGCTCACACTCTCTGCCAGGCATTGGGCAAGCTTTACACAGTACGTCTCATTTAACCCTTAAAATAACTCAAAGGTGGGAAGGTTAAGGGAGACGACCTTTTTTATCCCTGTTTTTCTACAAGAAAACAGGCCTAGGGAGGTTAGAGGGTGGACAAGCAGAGGCTCACCCCAAAAGTCCAGACCGGAGGCCAGTGGCCTTCCCCCACCTGCCCCCTTGCCACAGATTTCATTAAATAGGCACCTACCAGACAAGAGACCCCACTCTACCCCAACCACCACATTAATCTTTGCATCTTCACCAGCATCTGGTCATGAGCAATCCTTCATGTGTCTCTTCAAACAATTCCTGCTGCGACAGTGTGAGAGAAATAAATCAAGCCACTTCACTCACGGGATTTCAAGAGCCGGCCAGCTCCAGGGAAGAGCCAACATAAAGGACAAGAAACCATGAACAGCTAGCTCCATTTGTCTTGTAGTGATGGGACAGACTATACCTTGTTTGTGGTGGTGCTGGTTACAGAAACCTACACCCGTGACAGAAATGCCCAGAACTAAATACACACATGCACCCAAACACAACGAGTGCACATAGAACTGGAGAAATCTGAATGAGTTCTGTGGATTGCATTAAAGTCAATTTCCTGGTATTGTACACAAGATATTACTATTGGAGGAAACTGGCTAAAAGACCCCTGGAACCTCCTTATTCACATTTTTTTATAACATCCTATGAATCTATAATTATTTCAAAATGAAAAGTTTTAAAAATTATTAACTCATGGGCTGTACAAAACCAGTGGCTGGCTAGATTTGACCTCTGGGCCTTCGTTTGATGATTCCCTATTTATATGAATAGTATATAATATCCTGTGTTTGGGAGGGATTTTATAAACCCAAAACCAAAAGTAGAATCCATACAGAAAAAAGACTAACAGATTTAACAATTTTTTTCTCTATGTTAAAAAGACACAATTAAGTAAAAGTGAAAAGATAACAGCAAACTGGGAAAAGGATTTGAAAATATATAAGTTAATTGCTTTAATATAATAAAGGTTTTGAAAACCAATTATTAAAAAGTTTGATACATAAATGGACAAATGATATAAATATGGTCAATAAACAATAATTATTCAACATCAGTAGTAAACAAATGAAAACTTCTCCCATCTGTCCAAGCTGTCCAAGCATTCACTTGGCCGAGGGAGTCATAGATCATCCCCCACCCCAGGTCCCTGACCTTAAGCCTTGACCGAAAACGGCAACAATGATGGATTATCCTGAAACTGCTTGCTCATCCATAGCCCCTGGCGCCAGCAACACCCAGGGGGAAGCTCTGTAAGTTCCAAGGACCACTTCCTCCTATCAAACCCCTCTCCTCCCTTACCTGTCCCAGGCCTTAAAAACGCGGCCCAGTTAGGTTCGGGCGCGGTTCCACCAGCCCCTCTCCCTTTCCGGGACGGTGAGCTGCCCGTTGGCTCCCAATAAAGCCTGGCTAATTTTCCATTTGGCTCAATCTTTAATTCTTTGACAGCTTAATTAAACACCATCAAATTGGCAAAGATTAAAAAAGATTACCTCTGATTCTAAAGCCACTCTGTTTCTACTATACTGTACTAATAATATTTAGAAAAAAAAAATGGCTTTTTCAAAGCTCTGCTCAGAGCCAACAGAACAAGGAAAGACTTTGTAAACCAGAAGAGAATTGGGGCTGGATGACAATACTGTAGTTAGGGGACTCTGTGCCTGGTTGATCAATCTTAGCTAAAGAGAAAATGTTGACAGTAGAATCGGCGTCTCTTCCTCAATCTTCACCCATGCTTAAGTGTCATCAATGTCGATACCAAGGACAAAAATGCAGGCGATCTCACCATTTGTCTCCAACGACCCAAGTGCTTTTCCTCTGTTGGCTGTGACTAAGAGCAGATGGTAATATTTATACCCAGTGAATTTCATCTTACTATGAAACTCAAGCCCCAGGAAAGCACAGTCCTCACCCAAGGAAGGGGAGGACACAAATGGCGGTGAGCCAAACGCTGTGCTTAATTCTAAACACAATGGCGTTACCACACCAAGGGAGGAGTCCACACAGAAAAGGCAGGAAACCCATTCTTCTAGGGTTTTGGTGTGAAGATAACAGCTTCCAAAAGTGCAAGCAAAAAGTTTAGAGGGAGGTGGGAAGAGATTAACCAAAGACCTTATATGCATCTATGGACAAACAATAGTGCAAGGAAGGCGTGGGGAGGGGACAGGAGGGCCACGGGGGAGGGGTACATATGTAATACTTTCAACAGAGACATGATGGGGGTTGGGGGGCATTGCTGAGAGTGAGGTTTGGCAAGCAATTAGTTGCTGCTGGCCCATGTGCTGAGAGGTGAAATTATAGCAAAAGTAAGGTCTACCTTGGGAGTCTGTGAAATCTTGGCCCGGCCTCTGAGGGCCCTCAGTTGGTTCTGTATCAAGTGTGTTCCTGGGGAACTCAAGTGTCTCCTTAGGAGTGATGGATGGGCTGCTTTAGGGGATGATAGCAAAACAAGCCTCATCAACTCCATTTGGGGGATCCTTTCCTGGACTCTGTCCATTCTCATCATTCTTTCCCCTACTGTTACTTATTCTAGTTTTTGTTTCTCCATCTGTAGCACACGTGAGTATGTAGAAAAGGATTATGTTCAGTGTTGAAGGATAGGTCATAGGTCAGACACGGGACGAGACGGATGGGAGTGAGAGGTGAAGAACCTACTCTTTGTGTGGGGTTTGACTGAGCATTTCACCAATTTCCCTCATTTACCCTCTGAGGTGGGCAGATACACTATTCCTCTTTTACAGATGAGGAAGTGGAAGCTCTGAGATGCCTTCTTCCTCCTTGTTCACCTAGCTACCGCCCATTTGTGCTTCAAGACTCAGCTGCAAGTATCCCCACTAAGATGCCTTCCTTCTCAGCAGACCTCTCCATCCCCAGCCTGCCAACACTTGTGGAGTGTGGGTTAGATATCCCCTACAATGCTCTCATCACACCCCTGTGCCTAGCACTTTCCTAATACTTATCATTTGCACTACCATTGCCTGTTTATCTACCTGCCTTTGCCAATGAAACATACGGTACGAGGTGCTATGGACCCGGTATCGGTTACCTTTCTCTTGCCAGCGTGGTGTCTATGTCAGCCCGTAGTTTTTAAAGGACGGCCACAACAATATCCCCTATTGAACATGCCAGCAATGTGACGGGGCTGCTGCCCATCAGGAGACAGGGGCTGTATCCATCCACACTGTCGAATCTGGACAGGCCCTGTAAATGCTTTGGCCAAAAGAGTAACGCAGAAGTGATGCTGTGCCAATTCTAGGCAGAGGCCTCGAGTGGCCCAGCAGCTTCCACTACCTGTCTCTTGGGATGCTCATTCTTGGGACACATCCTCTAGGGACCCATCCACCATGTTCTGGGCAGCCTGAGCCACATGGAAATGTCACTTGAGTCAACTGCCTGCCACGCGTGCATCACCTCAGGCATCCAGTCCAATGGAGCCCTCTTATGACCACATGAAGACTCCACACAGCTGAGGCAACGCAGAGAATCACAAGAAATATGAATAAATGGGTGTTTTAACCTGTCATGTGGGAGAGGTTTGCTAAGTAGCAGTGCATAAACAGAACAACATCTGCCTGGAACACAGTGGGTACAAAATGAAAGAGCAATTCAATCAGCTCCAACATGATAGATGGTCCAGAGCAAACACTCCATTTCATAGCTGCTGCCCTTATGAAAGTCACGTGGAAGGGGCACAAATGAGGAGAGAGACTGGCTGGAGAGGCTGCTACAGCCCTGCCAGTGACAGCAATGAGGGACACCAAGTCCACATGGTGATGGGCTGAGCCCTGGGTTTGACTCTTGTGTCACTCCAAATTCCAAGGAAAAGAAGTATCAAAATGAGAATAAATCCATTTTTTTAAAAAGCCAGAAAACAGAGGTGGCTACTGTTCTTCAATAAAAAAAAAAAAAAAAAAAAAAAAAAAAAAAAAAAAAAAAAAAAAAAAAAAAAAAAAAAAAAAAAAAAAAAAAAAAAAAATTGTGAAGAATTTCGGGAAGAGATACAGCAGATAGGATCAAATTTACCAAAAAATAAATAAATAAATAAAAATCAAATGCAGCCAGAGCTGAGTAACCAAAACCTAACTGGGCCATAGTGGGAAATGCTGAGCCTGGGAAGGGTCTTGGAAAATCCCAAATTCAGGAGTGACGGTGGCTGAGAACAGAAGCAAACACTGAGTTTTGATTGCAACTTGATAAAGAAAGAGGAAGAGCATTTTTGGATCAGCTGGGAAATTCTCCATCTGCAGAGCAGCTCTTTTCCCACTTCCTCAGTTCACAAGAGTCCACCCAGCCTGCGGCCCTGTCATCAGCCACATACCCTGACGGGAAGCCTGCCCAAGAGCAATTCCAAAGACCTATCTCCATTCTCCCCTTACCTCATCCCATCCCTACCCCAAAGGCTTAGACTCTCATTTCCAGCTGCCACCAGCTGAAACACCTGTGGAGTTTTTTCAGGACTCTAGAATGATTTCCTTAGGCTGTGCCAAGCAGGGTTTACAACTTTCTCCCTCTTTTTTTTATAAAAAAACACACAAAAACTGTGGTAAAATACACATAAAATATACCGTCTTAATCAGTTTCATGCAATACCTTTAGTAATTATTTTTATTTTATTGAGAGAGGAAGAGAGAGAGATCAATTTGTTGCTTTACCCATCATGCGCCCAGTGGCTGGTTCCTGCATACACCCCAACCTGGGATCAAACCCACAACCTTGGCACATCAGGACAATGCTCCACCCAACCAAGCTACCTGGCCAGGGCCTTCACTGGTTTTCAGTTGTTAACGTAAAAGACCACTGAAACCTGTAAAGAATTTTTGGGAGTTTATTTGAGCCAAACTGTCAATATATGCCAGGAAGCAGAACCTCAAGGACTTGAGATAATGCTCTGGAGAACTGCAATCAAACGAAAGGATTGTAGGTGGGTTACATGAAACCCATTGGTGATAGACTAGAGAGGCGGGAGAAAGCAAAGCAGGGAAACCTCTGGGATTGGATAAAAAGTAAAATGACAGACACATACTTAGATGGGTGCAGGAACAATTAACATAACAATGAAGGAATCTGTGGTATCTGTCCTGGAGCCCAGGCACCTTAGGTTGTGCCTCAAGGGGTCCAGAAAAAGAGAAGTTACAAGTTACCAGACATTTCAAGGGCATGTTATTATAGATGCAAAAAGACAGATAGTCTCAGTTAAGGTAAAGGTTGACCTTGTCAGTGAAGATACCGGGCTAGGATGTAACTACCCACCAAAACTGCTTTTAGTTAAAGTTTCATTTCAGACCATCCTTTGTGGTTACTTTAGGTCTCTGAGTTTGCAAGACCGCCATGCAGGCCTTCCCTGAGCTTGTCAGGTTAGCATGTGGCCCCTTTCGTCCACACAGTGTACAATTCAGGAGTGTTAATTAAGTACAGTCACACTGTGCCCAACCCATCTCCAGAACTTCTTTCATAACCTTCTTTTTTTTAACCAACGGGGGTTGGGGCTATGGTTGGGCTTGCCCCCACCCCAGCTCAGCCCAAACTTCAATCAGGACAAAGGCTGACTGACTGCTGTCTTTGAGCACACGTACATACATGCTTGTATGTAGACAGGCATGTACCCAGTGGTAGCACAAGAACAAGTCTCATTGCTAGGAGCAATAGCACGTGCCTCCCCAAAAAGGTAGCAGCAACAGAGCCCCCATGTGCAAACTAGAAAGTCGGGGCTCCCTAGCCCAGGTCACTAGGGCAATTCTTGCCCTAAGTTAAGATCGCCATCTTGGACATCACATTCTGAAAGCAGGTGCAAGAATATGTTGCTTAAACTAATCATGTGAGGTTAAATGTCAATTAAATAGAAAAGTAGAAATATTGGAATGGAATGGGATGAAAAATAAATCCACTATACAGAAGATCAAGTCAAGGAATTCTCCCAATACACAGAGTGAAAATATAATGCAATAAGTGAGCCTCCCCAAAAAATGAAGCCAAAAAAAAAAGGAGAGACTAAGACCCACATATCCATAAGAAGTCTTTTCTCCAGAAAAAGGGAATGAAGTATGAACAGGATATAGACACAGCAGTAAAACTGAAAGGGTTTCAGTGGAAACACCTAAGAAAAATATCCACCTAAATACCAGCAGGCTGGTGAACTTTCTCAATTTAAGAAGAAAAATCAAGGGATATGGGGGAGAGTACACGAAGGAAAAAAAAAAATCACTGGCACAGACTTCTCATCTGGGACTGTGGTGCTGAACTAAGTGAAACAAAGAAAAACGATGCACAAGTTTTTTTTTAAAGACTACATTTATGCATTTTCCTATTTATGCATAACATGTATCTCTAGAAAGTTTCTTCAGAAACTGGTAACACTGGTGGGCTCTGGGGAGGACACCTGCTGCTAGAGGAAGGGCAAAAGGAAACTCTTCACCAGATGAATGTGTGTACCTTCTGAATTTTGTGCCATGTGAAATGCACTGCCCACACCAAAAAAAAAACAAACTCCCTCCCGCTCTCCCCGTTACACACACACACACACACACACACAGGTTGGGAGAAAATGTATCTATCTGGACAAGGCCTTGTATACAGAATACATCAAGAATTCTTAATAAGAATACAGATGTGGCTGGTTTCTACATCTGGCAGGAGGGGAGCAGGTCCCACGGGGAAACTGCTGATCAATCCCTCCAAAGGCCCCCACACTCCCTGCCAGCCTTCCACTGGGATGCAACACCCTCCACCTCTACCTCTTCCCTGGCCAATGGCTCAGATGGGCTTCCGGCTTCACTGCCCCCAACACACTGAATTTTTTAAAATATATTTTATTGATTTTTTATAGAGAGGAAGGAAGAAGGATAGAGAGTTAGAAACATCATGAGAGAGAAGCACCGATCAGCTGCCTCCTGCACACCCCCTATGGAAGATGTGCCTGCAACCAAGGTACATGCCCTTGACCGGACTCGAACTTGGGACCCTTCAGTCCGCAGGCCGACGCTCTATCCATTGAGCCAAACCAGCTAGGGTCACACTGAATATTTTTAAATAAACCACTGAAATTTGCATGCCATATGCACATTTTGTTCTATTTTCTTTAGTCAAAGACTTATATAACTTCAAATACTTCTAGCCACTGAGTCTCCCATTCTACCTTGGTGCAACCACGCATCTCATTAAGTTAATTCTACACTGTTTTCAAGGGCTTTGTGAGTGAGGGTTAGTGGGGTTTTTGGAAAGTTCTTGATTTGATAATGATCATGTGTATCCACATGGTACTACAAAGTAAATTACTCAACTTACCAATGTCATTCAAAAATTAAAGTACTTTTATCCCTTTTTCCCCAAAAAAAATTAAGTCTGTGTAGTATATACATACAATGTTCACCTTAAAGGCCTTAAGGGGGGGGGGGGAACTCAGACAAATTGCCATTCAGACAATAAAAGAGTAATGCATACAACTCAATGTTGTTATGTAATGTACATAATCCAGGGTTTCTACATCCCTTACGTTACTCACAGGCATGGTGCAGCACACTGAAAACCAAGTCAGAATAAAGCTGTTTAAGGAACAGTTTAATGGAGCACTGACGTTACTGTGGAGTTTGACACAACTGTCAAGAAAGATTTCATGCAATAGAAGGGGCATTATTTTTTTTTTAAAAAGAGTGATCATAATTAGGAACTCCAATTCTGAATGATTTCAAAGAAGGGGAAGTAAAAGCAAGCCCAAGGCCTCTTCTTGTTCTGGAGAAAGTTACAGGCACTAATTAAATCATGCCTATGTAGAAGAATTATAAGCATTAGTTAAACAGAAACAGGAAATAGAACTTGAAGGAAAATAAAACTGAACAAAGCATACTTGATCAATCCACCCAACGTTAGGAAATGGAGAAAGGGGAGGAAAAAACAGCATCAAGAACAGAAACTATAGAATAAATCTAACATTCCACATAAAACATTAGCCAACCTAGTAGGACTTACAAATATAAGTATGGTTCACTATTAAGAGATCAACTAATTACACTAAAAGGTTAGTGCAGGAAAGTCCAATGATCATTTCCATAGATGCTAAGAAGATACTTCAAGGCCTGTGCAGCTCCAAGGGCCTGGGATTCTACAGCAGAAAACAGCCACTGTAGCTGACTGTGAGCAGTGAGTGGTAGGGGCAGAACCTGGACCAGGGGGGCTTGCTTGATGCTAAGGCAAGAGGTGGGCAGATGGCGAGGCAGATGGAAGCAGTGCACAAAGACCTCTCATCCGAGAAGCCTGGCAGTGATGGGAGGAGTGAGGGGGCAGAAGGGAGTGAGCCTTAGGACACTTCTCTAATGCGGCAGACTGACACAACGAGGAGGAAGAGGCTGAACAGGCTAGAAACTGAAATAAGGGAAGAGACACAGGCAGAAGAGGCTGGTTTCATTCTTATGGGCCTGAGGACTGTGCTTTCTATATAGGACAGTGCCTAGTGCATTTAAGTGCTAAAAAAAAAAAAAAAAAAAAAAAGGAGGGAGAGGTTAGGGAAAGGATGGCAGTTCTGGAGTAGTGGTGGCTAAGAGAGTGGGCTCTGAAGTTACAAAGGCCCAAGTTCAAATCCCAGCTTTACTCTCTTCGAGCTCTGGGAACTTGAACAAGGTACTTCACCACTCAGAGGCCCTATTTCTTCGGCTGTCAAAGAGGAATGAGATAGTAATTGCACCATAGGAGAGTGCTCCCAACCAAAGTAAGTGCTCTGTAAATGTCAGTAATGAGTACAGACACAGAATGATTGCCTCTAGTTGAGGGTGGCGGTAACCGAGGGAGCGTGTGCTGAACACCCTGGATGAGGAAGAGACCAGAACAAAGGAAGAGAAGCAGCAACAACCAGAAAAATGAAAAGCAGTCCCAAGTGTATGTTAAACATGAAAACCTGAGCACAGAGGAGACCACAGTAAGTTTTTCTAGAAACAGGGACTGCTAGAATGTTGACAGAGGATGGGTATTCCCAGCAAGCTCCAGGTCAACCCAGAATGGAGGAGCAAACCCTGTGACCCCCAACTCATTGCAGGCAAACCCAGAGAGTAAAGAGTCCTGAACAAGAACACCGAATGGATGAGGGGTGATTTTAACTGGACCTGAAAGCTAGTACCTCCAAAGAATACTCTCCGGGCCAACCTCGTGGTTGTGCAACTTTTGTGATCACATGGCTACTGCTGCTATCATGCACTTCTTAATACTTTTTTAACAAGGGGACAAGCATTTTATCTCTGTGCTGAGCTCCACAAATGTTGTAGCCAACTTCGGAAATACTGGTAAAGAACATTCATCAGATTAACACACACAGAATAAAATCTAAGGGCTGAATAGTGAAGAACTTCCCATTATAAACAGACCAGAAAACAATTATTCAAATTGTCATTGAAAATCCTACACTGACCATTAATTTAAAAGATAAAATATAGCTATTGCCTACTAGGGGCCTGGTGCACAAAAATTTGTGCACTGGGGGGGGGGGGTCCCTCAGCCCAGTCTGTGCCCTCTCGCAGTCTGGGACCCCTCAGGGGATGTCCACCTGCTGGCATGCCTGGCCAGCCTGGGTGAGGGACTGAGGGCTGTTTTCAGGCTGCCCACAGCTCCCATTGACCCAACGTCCCAGTGAGGCTGGCTGGAATCAGGTTTCTGCAGTTTATCGTCTATAATTGAAACTTTTTTGCCTTGAGCAGAGGCCTAGTCAAGCAACGAAGCCTCCTGTTTGCTTCAGCTCTGTGGCTTCTATAATTGAAACATTGTTGCCTTGAGCAGAGGCCCAGCCATCCTGGGCAGGCAGTTTCAACTCCATCGCTGGTGCAACAGAAGCCTCCTATTTGCTCTAGCTCTGTGGCTGCTGGCTGCCATCTTGGCTGGGTTAATTTGCATACAGCCACTCTGATTGGCTGGTGGGCGTGGCTTAGGTGTCTCAGAATGATTGTTAATTTGCATATTACTCTTTTATTAGATTAGATTATAGAGAACCCAAACATGCTTCATTCTAGAATTTCTTTAATGCAAAGTAATCACTCTGATTACCATCATGACATTTTGCATAACATACACTTATCGTCATGTTAAAGCGCAATTATTCACTTGTACCTCTTCTGTCTCCCTTCCTGGATCTCAGGTGCCTGGAAGGTGAGGTTATCTAGTTCATCTATGTATCCTTCAGGCATAGTACACGATAGACCCATATAAATATCTGAGGAATAAACAAAAAGACCAAGTGTCCTTCACAACTGCTGATGTGAGTCATGAAATAAACCAGATTCTCTTGCCTGGACAGGGCAGAAAAAGGCAGCGATACCGCATTTCTGCAGCATAGATGCCGATGCCAGCAGAATGACAAGCCCAATTCCTTAGAACATACTTCTGCCCTAATTAATTAGCTCTACAGAAGGCCTAAGCTTCCATTTCTGCAATAAAACAAGCATCCCATAACCTCTTTTGTTCTAATTACAATAAGGTATCATTTATCTGAACATCTGAGATCTGACCTTTCCCAGGCTAATATCAATTCCAGAATTTGGATATTTTAACTTCCAAGGAACATAAGGCCTTATACAGTGCACAGTGCAGAGAAGTTCCTCATACACTTTGCACTTCAAATATTAACATAACATGGTTTATTAATATTGGTAAGAAATGAGCTTTAAAAGTATATACACCCTCAATGGGGAAAGGACAGTCTTTTCAGCAAGTGGAAATGGGAAAATTGGATATCCACATGCAAAACAATGAATTTGGACCCTCATCTTACACCACTTACAATAATTAACTCAAAATGGATTAAAGACTCAAACCTAAGACTGGAAACTATGAATCTCCTGGGGGAAAAAAAAACAAAACAAGGGAAAAGCTTCAGGACATTGGACTTGGCAATGATTTCTTGGATATGACACCAAAAACATAGGCAACAAAAGCAAAAATAAGCCCTAACCGGTTTGGCTCAGTGGAGAGAGCATCGGCCTGCGGACTAAAGGGTCCCAGGTTCGATTCCGGTCAAAGGTATGTACCTTTGGTTGTGGGCACATCCCCAGTGGGAGGTGTGCAGGAGGCAGTTGATCGATGTTTCTAACTCTCTATCTCTCTCCTTCCTCTCTGTAAAAAATCAATAAAATATATTTTTTTAAAAATAAAACAAACAGGTCTACATCAAAGGACACAAAACTTTGCATAACTTCACATCCATTAAAATGCCACTACCAAAAGACTAGAAAACAATAAGTGTTGGTGAAGATGGAATGGGAATCCTCATGCACTGCTGGTAGGATTGTAAAGTTTTCATTGTGCAGCCATAATAAGAAGCAATATGGAAGTTCCTCAATATCAAGTAGATATTGACAGTCACATGGAAGGCAGGAGGTCATAGCAGTTTGGTGGCTTAAGGGGAAAGACTGGTTTGAGGGAAGGTCTTCAGGATAATTGAGTGTTAGTGGAGTTTATGGGGAAGAAGACACGTTCCATGATAAATGAGAGTCTCTCAGATGAAAATAAGTACATAAACAACAGCTTGGCAAAGTGCACTGATTCATGTATGAGCAATTGGGTTTGTTTACTCGATATTAGGGAGGTCATATGCTGTCGGACATCTGCTTTGCCCCAGATGTGAGAATTCCTCATTTTGACTGCCCCAGCAAGGATCAGGAATTCTTGTCCTATGTATGTGTGTGTGCGCGGTGGAGGGGGTGGGGGAAGGGCGCGGAGTGGGTGAGGGTGGAGGAGAGGGTGGACAAGGGCAAGAGGGATACACAGAAAAAGTGTTTCAAGGCTCCTATTTGTGAAAAGGCACAGAGGAAGGAAAAGCACATAGTGTGTTTGAGCAGCAGAGTGCAGGCACTTTTCAAAACCCTTATTTCTTGAGCACCTGCTACATGCCTGGTTCTCTGCTAGATGCAGGGAATGTTGAAGAAGATTTTGAAAAGGTCTCTCCCTTGAGAGGCTCATGGTCCAATGAAGAAGAAAGACACATACACAGAAGGTTGAAATAGAATGTGAAAGATGCTAAATATATTTACTAGCTCTATGGCCGTGGGCGAGTCTCTTAACTTGGTGCAGTAGTCCTCGCCCCTTATGCGAAGATTTTGCTTTTTGCAGTTCCAGTTACCCATGGTCACTGCAGTCTGAAAATACTAAAATTTCTCAGCCATCAACATCTTCCACTCCTGACCTCTAAATTCTGACCTCGACCTCTGCAGCTTCCACCCACATCTCTATTTACATCTGTTGGAGTTACGCGTATACAATTAAAGAAGAGCTTTCCTGAGGCACTATTTGTGCTAAGCCTTGATCCTTTTGTGGGTTTTCATCTGCAGGGTCCGGGCAACTCTGCCCTGAACTCCTGACTTCAAACTGCATCCCAGTCCTCTTGACACGTTTGGCTCCCACTTGCTTCCCAATCTGCTATTGCTACTCTCCAGGTTTCGGCTCTGTCCTCTGCCAGAGTCTCATGTTTTCCATCACTTATGTAACTAATTCCATGTATATAGTCTTTCAGTTTGAAATACCTACAGTGGTTTTTATTTCCTGACTGGACTGCAACTGATCCAGAAATTGACAAAGACTAGGCAAAACACACACACACACACACACACACACACACACACACACACCCCAAAAAAAACTAGGAATAAAAACCACTGCCATCTCACATTCATGAAAGGCTCACTCTATACCAGGCACTCTCATGGTAGTGTGTTTTTGAAATGAACTCAGTGGATTACCATGGCAACCCTGTGATGTAGGTACCTCTGTTATCCCCCTTTTCAGATGAGGAAACTGAGGCTCCGAGAGAGAAAATAATTTGCCATTCCAAAGACTGTAAGTAGTGGAGCTGGGACTCAAATCCAGGCAACCTGGCTCCAGAGTGTGCTCTCCAAAACACAAAGCCCAGCGCAGTGCTTCAAGCAGGGAGGTACTCAACTGGATCAAGGGCAACCAAGAGGTCAGGTAAGATAAGGGCTGCGAGGCATCTACTGGATTTAGCAATAAGGAAGTCACGAGGAGCCCAGAACAGGAAAGTCAGAAACCAGACAGCATGAGGCTGGCCAGTAAGCCAGAGGTTAGGAAGTAGAGGCAAGAGGAGCAAACCTTTCTTTCAAGAAGTTTAGCTCTGAAGGAGTCACAAAATCAGACAGGAGATGAAAGAAGCAGAGTTTTCTGCACTCTTGCTTCGTTTTAGAAACGAGAGCAACTTGAGTGTTTAAATATTGACAGGACTGAGCCAGTTGAGAGGGAGTCTGAAATCGTGAGGCAGGAGGACAACAGAGCAGGGTCTGGTCTCCAAGAGGCCAGAGGGGGGGTGGGGGGGCTGTACAGTCCAGGATCCACTTAGAATCTCTTCTGCAACAGGGGGCAGAAAGCAAGGATGGCTGCAGATTCAGAACATTTTGTATTTTGGTGAAGTTATTTCACTATGGCTTCCATCTTTTCTGAGCTAGAAAACAAGGCCATTAGCAGAAGGAAGGGTGGAGTAGAGGGGTGAAAGGTGTGAGTAGAGAAAAGCTTGAGATCATCCATAGTTCTGAATGGGGGCCAACTGTGGAAAGACAGGAGTCCCCAGCCAGAGCGGGCAAGTGTAGTTGGAATTTGTGGTTTTACATGGGCAAGAATTCTCAAGGTAACTTCAGGCAAAAGACATGAACAAACGGGATGTGACCCAGATTAGGTGTAAAAGAAGGAAAGCAAAGAAACTGAGTAAAAGACAGTGGCAGGAGCAACTGACCAGATGAGCCATCTTCTATAATAAAAGCGAAACATGCAAATGTGACCGTTACCATCAGCCAATCAGAGTGGCTGTATGCAAATTAACCCAGCCAAGACGGAGGCCAACAGCCAATCAGAGCGGCTGTATGCAAATTAACCCAGCCAAGATGGAGGCCAACAGCCACGGAACCAGAGCAAACCAAAGGGTTCTGTTGCAACTGCCTGCCTATGCTGGCAGTTGGAAGTGGCACCAGGGCACCAGGAAGTGGGAAAGCAAGGTGGCGGGCCGGGGAGTGGGTAAGAGGTGGCCGGGGGT
>PVJC01023410.1:0-26400 GCA_004026665.1 Murina feae | reverse complement strand
GCTGGTGTGTGTGTCTTTGAAGAATCTAAGGCAAAGAGCACGCACCTTCTGATAATGAGAACAAGGTGAGTTCTCACGTGATGGAGGTGAGGGGAGAGGAGGGGAGGGGAAAATCCCGTCCATCTCTGTTATAGAAAAAAAAAAAGCATCACGACTATGTGATAGAAACTTAAGGCAGAAAGCGAACCGAGCTGCAGTCCTCAAGCTCGGGAGGTCTCGCAGTCCTCAGTTAAAAGGAAAAGGTAACGTTTGCAAAGAAAAGCAGGCTAAGATTGCAAAGAAAAGCAGGTTACGTTTGCAAAGAAAAGCAGGTTACGTCTGCAAAGAAAAGCAGGTTAAGTTTGCAAAGAAAAGCAGGTTAAGTTTGCAAAGAAAACCAGGTTAAGTTTGCAAAGAAAACCAGGTTAAGTTTGCAAAGAAAAGCAGGTTAAGTTTGCAAAGAAAACCAGGTTAAGTTTGCAAAGAAAACCAGGTTAAGTTTGCAAAGAAAAGCAGGTTACGTTTGCAAACGACTCCAGCAGCTGCGGTGCGAGGGACGCTGCTCTTGCAACCAACCACCTGTGGCCACACGCACCAAGGTGTCCGCCCTCGTTTAGCGAAACATCAACAACGCACACGTTCCAGCTGGGAAACTGCTGCTGTGCGCCCTACCGAACCTTATTTTTTCCCCCTTTTTGATGATTATTCTTTAAAAAAAAAAAAAAAAACGTATCAAAGATGAAGACCCAGAAACTTTGACAAAAACACAGCCAAGGCAATACACGTCGGAGAAAATGTGCAATTTTTTTTTTTTTAAAAATCACAAATGTGTTCCACCAGTCAGATGGCTTAATAAAGGGGAAAAAAAAATTAACTTTGTCGCGATCGATGTTTCGAAAACTGCTTTCCCGCCCCAGACCCTTGACACTCACGGATGCCGAGAGCCGTGGGCCTCAAAATGCACGCGCCACGAGGGGAAACTGAGGCTGCCGCCGCGGAGGGATGGCGCCCCCCCTTCCCTTCCTTCCACCCGCAACACAGCTCCCCTCCCCCCCCCACGACCTCAGCGCTTTGGACAAGTTCACAGGGGACCCCGGGGGGGCTCGGGGCGCCTGGTGTCTCCCCAAAACCACCGCCGCCACGGGTCGGACGCATTCTCCTCACCCCACGACCCCCCTCATCAGGGCCCGGGTCCCGGTCGCTGCCCCGGCAAGAAGGGCTGCGGGCGCCCCCGTCGGTCACCCCGGGCCCCGCCCGGCCCCTCACCTTCGAGTCGCGAGGCTGGGGCAGCTCCGCAAAGAGGGCGCCGCCGCCGGTGGCAGCCAAGGCTTCGGGCTCTGGACGGAGCGAGGCGCCCAGCGCGGGCAGCGGGGGCAGCAGCGCCCCGGGGTCCGGCGCGTCGGCGGCCTCCTGGGCGCCCGGGTACACGGTCCGCGTCTCGGAGATGTGGATGCTCGGGGCGCAGCCCATGCTGGCGGGGCGCCGCGGACACGCTGGCGGCGGCGGCCGCCCTCCGGTCAGCAAACGGTCAGCAAACGGCCCGCCCGGCGCCGCGCGGCCCCCGCCAGCGCCGTGTCATCGCCGCCCGGGCGCGCGGGCGGGCGGACGGGCCTGGGGACGGCGGGAGCGCGGGTCTCCCGTCAGGAAGCGCGGCCGCCGCTTTTTATCACGGGGCGGCGGCGCGGAGGGGGCGCTGGGGCGGGGGCGCGGCGGACGCCCCGCCGCACATGCCCTCCCCAGGCGCCCGGCCGCCCTCACATCGCCCACTCGCCGGCCGCGCTTCCGGGAAACTCCGGGGAGGAGGTTCGCGCTCTCCCCGACGCCTCGCGGCTCCGACCGCCGGGCCGCCGGCCCCGAAAGAACCTCCCCGGAGGCCCCGGGCCTGAGGGGAGCCCGTCGGGCGGGCGGCTGCCCGCTGAGAGACAAGGGAGCGCGGATCCAGGCGGCCCCCCGGGCCGCGCCGTCGAGAACCGCAGGAACTGGCGCGCCCTCGCGGACTCCGCGGGTCTGGAGGCGGCGCCACGCCCCGCGCCGAGCGGCAGCCTCCCCTCCGCGGCCGGCGTCTGGGCGCTGCACCTGGGGCGCCGCCGCCGCCTCCCGCGCGCCGCTCTGCGCATGCGCGGCCCGCGGGGCTGGGGCGGGCGCCGCGGGGCGCGGGGAAGGGACTCGCCCAAGGACACCCGCGGCGCGGGGGGCGGTGACCTCGAGCCACCGGAACCCCGCTCGCGACCGGGAGGCGCACCGTCCGTCTCGCTGACTCCCACCCGTCTTGCTCCTTTCGAGTTTTACAAAAACTGCCCCCGCTCCCGTGCTCCTCCCCTCGCCCGGACCCAAAAGAAGCCTGAGCCCGGCCTTGTGCTGGAAGGTGGGTGGGGAGGAACCCCCGGGGCTCCCCCCCCCCCCCAGTTCTTGGCGCTTTCTCCAACCATAAACCTTTCCTGGAGCAAAACTCGGGATGTTTGGAGTCTGGCACACGGACCAGCCAGGGGTTCAGATCCCCCAGCTCTGCGCCGTCGCAGCTGCATGACCTCCATCAGGCCACTACCTCTGAGCCAGAGAGGCCCTGCTGGAAGGACCCCCGTTTTTTGGGGGGGGGCGACAAGAGGGCCACGAGGGGGCCGCACGACCCCTAAAGCCAAGTCCTGGGGCGCCATGCCGGGCTGCACCTGCCACGGGGAGGCTGCGCTGCTAAGAAGCTGCGTCGGCGGCAGGTCACTTCCCCTCCCCGCCCCATCCCATTCCCTGTTCCTCGCATTTTAACCCAAGGACTGGCCGCTCCAGGCGCTGGAGGCTCCTCCAGGGGCTTCCTGCTTGTGGGAGCAGAGCCAGGCCCTCTGCTGCGCAGGGAGAGCCCTGTGAAGACTCCAGACTGCACCCTCCTGCGCCCCTTGGCCCCCTTGCTGTGTGACCTTGGGCGAGTCACTGAACCTGGCTGGGCCTGGAGGCACCCCGGAGCGGCCCACCTCCGGCTAACCCCCGCCGCTGCCCTCCCTGCCACTGTGGGTCCCCAAAGACCCCCGCAGGACTGGCCCCTGACTCCCCCAGCCCCACCTCCAGCCCCTGCAGTCCTCGCCTTTTCTAACGGAGCCCTGGACCCCGAGGCCGCTCAGGGCTGGCGTTCCAGCTGCAGCGCTGGGACCGCTGCACGGCTCAGGGGCTGGGTCTCCCGTGGTGGCTCAGGCTCCCGGGACCCCTAAGATCCGCAGCCCAGGGCCCCTGGAGCCCCAATCTTCCAGCCGAGGTGCGAGGTGTGCACCAGGCGGCTCCCCGGCAGCGGCACAGCAGGAAGGCCGGGGAACCCCAGAGCAGCCTGTGCTATTCACGTGCGTTACTAGCTGAGCCGGGGCCGGACCCACCAGCGCGGTGACTCCATCCATTAACAGGTTTAAGCACTTTGAAAACAGTCATGTTTATACCTCTGGGCCTCATCAAAGTAGCAGCCCATCAAGGGAAAGGTCTGGAAAAATCCAGGAGAGGATTTTTACTATCACCCGTTATTCCACCTACTTTGTGTTTTCTACCTTTGTTCTGGGCAGGTTCGATTTTTGTTTTATTTTATTTTTTAAAAATATATATGTTTATTCATTTCAGAGAGGAAGGGAGAGGAAGAGAGCGAGAGAAACATCCATGATGAGAGAGAATCATTGATTGGCCACTTCCTATGATGAGGGATTGAACCCGCAACCCAGGCATGTGCCCTTGACCAGAATCAAACCCATAACTCTCCAGTCTGCAGGCTGACACTCTATCCACTGAGCCAAAGCAGCGAAGGCTCTTGGGCAGGTTTTAGAAGGTAATTTTTCCAGGCAGAATCTGGACTCTTAAATAAAGAAGGATGGCCCTAGCTGGTTTGGCTCAGTGGATAGAGCATCTGCCTGCAAACCAAAAGGTCCCGGGTTCGATTCCAGTCAAGGGCACGAACCTTGGTTGCAGGCTCCTCCCCAGCTCCCGGCCCTGGTCCGGGCTCCTGTTGGAGGTAACCCATCGACACATAGATATTTCTCTGTCTTTCCCTCTCTCTCTCCCACACTCTCTCTCTCTAAAAACCAATGGGAAAATATCCTTGGGTGAGGATTTAAAAAAGAAAATAAAAATAAAGAGGAATTCACGAAGAAAACGCTTTGAACCACCAGAGTGAATGGCAGTGGACCCTGCGCCCGCTGTCCTCCCCTCCCCGCCTTGCAGACAAGTCTGGCCTTGATGGTTTCCACTGACCTTGCCTCCCTGGGGCTCCAGGCTGCTGCAACCTCTGGCCCCTCCCCTCGCAGGGCCCTGGCTCCCCTTGGAAATCCTTGAGCCTGAGCTCATGTGGGCGGTGAGGGTGCCTTTCCCCGCCCCCACCTCACCGTCCTTCTGGGCCGCCCTGTGCCATCCCAAGCTGGTCAGTTACCCTCTCTGTGCCCAGAGAACTGCTGGATAGCAGCAGTGACTGATTTGGAAATCCAGGGGTTAGCGATCCAAGACTGTGCCCCTGGCACCCAATTTTCTACTCCTTCCCATTAAAATAGGCAATTTGGGGCCCTGGACTTAGAGACCTAAGGCTCAGAACCACACAGGAGCAGACAGGAAAGATAGATGTCACCTGCCAGCTTCTGAGCAACCCCTCCCACGCACACTTTTTCACACTCAGGAACCCAGACAGGGACACTCCAGAAATCACAGGCCCCCGTCTCAGCTTCAACCCCTTGACATCAATTCCACTCCACCCGCCACCCACATTCCCTGGCCTGGCCATAACCTGCACCTTGAGGTCCCTAAATACTTCTCTACCATGTGAAACCAGTCCCCCGGGCCTCAGTGGACACAAGAGTTCACCTTGGCCTGGCTAGTGTGGTTCAGTGGTTGAGGGTCCACCTATGAACCAGGAGGTCACTATTTGATTCCTGGTCGGGGCACATGCCCAGATTGCAGACTTGATCCCCACTAGGGGGCGTGCAGGAGGCAGCCAGTCAATGATTCTCTCTCATCGTTGATGCTTCTCTCTATCTCCTTCTCCCTTTCTCTCTGAAATCAGTGTGTGTGTGTGTGTGTGTGTAAAAGAGTGTACACTGATTAAATAACCTATATGCCACCCACCAGCTCACCAGGACTCTCAGGCCCCCGTGCAGAATCGCACCATTTGGAGATGTCTCAGGAGCTCAATGGCACCAGCCCTGCTGGAGGGAAGGAACCCCCTTTACGCCAAGCCATGTGGGCACCTCGAAGCTCTGTGGCACACAGAACATACCCCCCTCCTCCAGTCCATTCCCCTTGCTTGTGGGGACCCCCAAAATGAACTGCTTGACCCTCACATGGCTCAGAGTCACAGTTGAATGTTGGCTGCAGTTCTAACTCCAAGGCCTAGTCATGAGGTCAGTGGGGCTGGGAAAGGAGCCAAACAAAGGGACAGATGCCACCCTGTGCCCAACCCCCCCCCCCACCCCACTGCCCTGGCCATTCCCAGGGGACTCCTCAGCCCTCGCAGCCCTCCTCACCAGTTTACCAAAGAGACCAGCTTTGTGCATCTAAAATCAAAACTTTGTCAGATTCTACACCTTTCCACCCAAGCCGGCCCCCTTTTTTTTTTTTTTCTGTATATTTTTACTGATTTCAGAGAGGAAGGGAGAGGGAGAGAGAGATAGAAACATCAATGATGAGAATCGTTGATTGGCTGCCTCCTGCACGCCCCCTGCTGGGGATCGAGCCCACAACCAGAATTGAAACCAGAACCTTCAGTCTGTAGGCTGATGCTCTATCCACTGAGCCAAACCGGCTAGGGCTAAGCCAGTCCTTTAAACAACCATTCTTCCTCCTGGCTTCACTTCCTTCTCCACCTAGGGGTTAGCATTCAAAGACGGTGCCCCTGGCACTCAATTTCCTACTCCTCCCCCGCGGAAGTAGCTGGAAGCAGCCGAAAAGGGGGAGAGCGCCTGCATCCCGAGGTCTGAAACACAGCCCCCTGGTCGTCTTCTCTCTGAGCAGCTTTCCTCCTGGTAAATCTAGGATTAGTGATGTCTACCTCACAGGGATTAAATGGGCAAATGGGTGTCAAATGCCTAGAATAACTGCTGAGCCCCGGCACCTTAACTCACCACCTTCTCCTGGGTCCATTCTGTGTCGCTTCCCCCAGGCCTGACCCCCCAGATGGCTGAAGACCCCTGGGGACGGAAAACTGCCATGGACCGACTACCCTACCAATATCTGGAATTAGTCTTCACCCTGTTCATTCAAAACTTTGTAATATGTGATTTTATTTTATTTATTTATTTGTTTATTTATTTATTTATTTTAAATCCTCGTTTGAGGATATTTTTCCATTGATTTTTAAGAGAGAGTGGAAGAGAGAGGAAAAGACAGAGAGAAGCATCAGTGTGCGAGAAACACATTGATTGGTTGCCTCCTGAATGAGCTTTGACCAGGGCCTGAGCTGGGGAGGAGCCTGCTACCAAGGTACGTGCCCTTGATTAGAATCGAACCCGGGACCCTTTGATCCGCTGAGCCAAACTGGCTAGGGCAGATGTGTTGTTTTTAAATTACACATTCTATAATTTACACATGAATATGTGCTGGAAATAGTTAAAAAAAAAAATCTAAGCAGGAATATATAAAGTGAGGAGAAGCAAAGGAAAGTTTCTCTTCCTCCCCCACTCCCTTCCTTTTGTGGAGGTATCTATTGTTCGGACCATAGGCTTCCAGACCTATTTCTATGTTAAACATATCACACACACACACATACAACTATTGCAATATCACAAACAGGCCTGTAGTCAACATCCTTGATTACACCTTTCTCTATAGGGTAGACTCCTAAAAGTTGAATTGCTTTGTCTAAAGGTATGTATTCTGCCCTAACTGGTTTGGCTCAGTGGATAGAGCATCAACCTGCGGACTCAAGGGTTCCAGGTTCGATTCCAGTCAAGGGCATGTACCTTGGTTGCGGGGACATTCCTAATAGGGAGTGTGCAGGAAGTAACTGATCAATGTTTCTCTCTCATTGATGTTTCTAACTCTCTATCCCTCTCCTTTCCTCTCTGTAAAAATGTAAAAAATCAATAAAATATATTTTTAAAAAATAAAAAATAAAGGTATGTATTCTCTCTCCCCCACTTTTCCCTCCCCCACCCCTGCTCCAGGAGGGATGAGAGGAAATGAAAGCAGAGAGAGCCTGGCTGAGGGACTGAGACGAACTCCCTGGGCACCCCCTCTGCCCCTGGATGAGGGGGACCTAACCAGCCCCAGGTGCCAAGCCTCTGTTAATCATCTCCATGTCCATGGGCCTGCTTATCTCTCTCTCTCTTTTTTTTTTTTTTTTTTTTTAGTTTTTAGAAAAAGTATACGTCTGCTGCTTGCAGACTTATTAATCTTTCAACATTTAAAAATATATATTTGTATTGCTTTCAGACAGGAAGGAAGAGGGAGAGAGAGAGAAACATCCATGAGAGAGAATCATTGATCAGCTGCCTCCTGCACGCCCCCTGCTGGGGATTTCGCCCGAAACATGGGCATGTGCCCTTGACCCGAATGGAACCCTGAACCCTTCTATCCACAGGCGGATGTTCTATCCACTGAGCCGAACTGGTTAAGGCTAAACATTTTTAAAATACATGTATTTTTATTGATTTCAGAGAGGAAGGGAGAGGGAGAGAGAGATAGAAACATCAATGATGAGAGAGAATCATGGATTGGTTGCCTCCTGCACGGCCCCTACTGGGGATGGAGTTCACAACCTGGGCATGTGCCCTGACTGGGAATACAACCCAGGACCTTTCAGTCCACAGGCCGATGCTCTATCCACTGAGCCAAACCAGCTAGGGCTGGGCCGCCTTATCTTTATTTCTCTCGGTGCTCACAAGCCTTTAGCGAGGTGTGCTTGAATGTCCCAGTCTTTTCTCGGAGGGACTGGGTGATCCCCCCTTAGGCCAGAACTGTAAGGGGAGAGCAGCGCCCCCTGGAGGCCAGAACTCGGCGGAGTTAGCAAGCCCCTGTGACCGCGACCAGAATTCAGGTGTGCACTGCGTTTCTGTCCTTTTTTGGCTCCAGACCTGGGTATTTGTGGTTCACCTGGAGCCTGGGATTGACAACCGGTGTGGACTCCCTTCCTCAAAACGACCTTATTAACTCCTGTAACCTCGGGCTCCTCCCCTTCCTGCGAAGGGCTGAGATCGCCCCGCAGGGTGGGGCAGGGCCAGGACCCCCCAAGGCCTCTGTCCTCATTGCAACCTACCTGCCCTCCAGACCTGTAGCTTTCAGCCGCATGCCACGGGAGAAGAGCATCTGGCGTCTAGGGGGCCAGGGTCACTGTCGGTCACCCCACCTTGAGCAGGGGGAGCAGGGGAGCAACACGGGGTCTCCTTATCTGGAGGACGAGAGCAATATGTCAAGAGGGCTCCGAGGTGGCAGCGATGACATCGGCCAGCCTGACTGTGGGGGTCTCTGCTACTCACTTCACCTGTGTGAGCTCACTTGGTTCCCCATAACTCTCCCTGAAGTGGGTACCATTATCCTCCATTCCTCCACCCCTGCCCCCATTTTGCAGATGAAGAAACTGAGGTGTTTTGGAACCAGGGCTGATGCAGGGCTTGAATAAAACCCAATACCCATCCCTTTATAAAGACTCTTTTAGAAGTAGGAGGGTACTTCGCCCCGCCGGGGGCATGGCTTAGTGGTTGAGTGTCCACCTATGAACCAGGAGGTCACGGTTCGATTCCCGGTCAGGGCATATACCCAACCTGCCGGCTTGATCCCCAGTGTGGAGCATGCAGGAGACAGCCGATCCATGATTCTCTCTCATCATTGATGTTTCTAGCTCTCTCTTCCTCCCTTTCCCTCTCTCTCTAAAAGTCAATAAAAAAAGAAAAATGTAAACTAAATAGAAAACAAACAAGAAATGTTAAAAAAAAAAATAGAAGGGTGCTTCTCTGATGCAAGGAAACATGTTTATTTCCAGCTAAGAGCTTCCTAGAAATGAAATCGGGAAGCAACCCAGGGCTGGGACTGAGCAGGGCCGCTTTTAAGATGTTCCCTACAACCGAGGAGCACTTGGCAGAACATAACTAACGGAATCAGAGGTAAGACAGCCGCCATCCCTGCTATTCTTGCATTGTCTAGACCAGTGAGTGGTTCCCAACCTTTTTCTGGCCGTGCCTCACCTAAGCATCTCTAACAATCTGATCCCGGCCCCTTCCCGTAACATAGAATTCTTATTATTCAAAAAGCAAACTCCTATTCACGTGGAGGAACCCTAAAAGGCCATGCGCTTGGTCTAAACAAGCTTCCAAAGAAAGAGGAAAATGAAAGAACGAAAGGACAGGGGAAGGAAGAAGCCACTAAGAAATTGTTTGACAAAATAACATGAAGTGACATGAAAAAATAGCAAATAAAGTTTCAAAACATAATAGAGAACCGAAATGCACCAATATGTCATCATATATATTCATAGACTATACATGAGGCCCCTGGAACCATAAGAAATGCAAAAAAAACAATTCACCGTTAATAACTCATTCTCGAATTGCCCTCCCTTAAACATCAAATCGCCCCCCCTGAGGGGGGGGTGCCCCATGTTGGGAACCACTGGTCTAGAGGTTCTGAATGAACCGGAGACGAAATGTGTGGGATGGTGGAGCAGGTGAGCAGGGGCACCTGACCAAGGCCAGGCCCCAGTCACTGTCATCGGGGCGAGCCTCTGGTGGTTACTGAAAATTTTTTGCTCCTGCACGCTGTGGTCCGCCCGGCACTTGCACCCGCTCTCTTCACTGAGGGGGTCCCTGTGCCTACCGCAGCCTTGCACGCCACAGTTCCCTCCAAGGTGCACAAATTCGTGCACTGGGCCCCTAGTAGTACTGACAAACTACATCATCCCCTGATGACTGATTACTATAATCGTGTTGCATTCATTTCTCTTACGAGCCTTACGTGCAGAGCAACATTTCTCTCCACTAATACCAGCAGCGAATACTTCAGCAGCTGATTGCCGCGTCCTTAGTCTTGCACTGACTTGTTTGGTGTGCGCAACAGGAAATACTTTGCTTTCGGAGAACAAGAAAAATAGGTTTATGTGTGCTGTGCTTATGAATTAATTTGTGCCATCATTCAGTATCTGGTAAGTTAACGTTCAAGAAAAAATACTAATTTTTACTAAAATGTTCTATTATTTTATGTGAACAATGACGCATGTATTTCAGCCCTTTGCATTCAGCATGTCTCTATCGAAATAAACCTACGTTTTTATGAAAATTGAAGCTTTTATTTTTTTTTTTTGATGCCACATACACTTAAACCTTTGTTTGTTTGGCCCGTGTTAGCCTTTCAGTTTGATATGCTTGACCTACAGATCCTTCATCACACACACACACACACACACACACACACACACACACACACACATGCGTGTGCACGCGCGTGATAGCCTACATTGTCTCCAGGCCCCGAAGCCATGCTGTTTGTACCCTCTGTCTTACACAGTTAATATCTGGGCAAGGACTTTCTCTTGGGGACTCAGCTCACGCCCACCTCTGGGCAGAACTGAGAAAGAACAGAGCCTTGTGGCTTCCTCACACCCCTCCCCCACACAGCACACTCGTCTTTTCCGACTCCTTCCAAAGTTTAGCTGAAACCTGGAGCTCCCGCTACACGAAAACATCCCCTTCTGACTCCTCCTAAAGCCCTGTGAGGTTGGCATTATTATCCCCACTTTACTGGAGCAGAAGTGGAGGCACAGAGAGGTTAAGCAACTTGTCTGGCATCACACAGAAAGCAGAACCAGGTTGTTGCACACTGTGCCCTATCTCACACCAAACCCAGTTCACCTCTGCTGTGCAAACAAGCTTTGGTGATAATGAGTTACACGCAGAGTCCGGGAGGCCTGGGGTCGTGCCCTTACTCTATGACCTTGGGCCAGGTACCTTTGTGTGAGATTCAGTCTATTCATCTGTCAGCTAGGAGTGATAGCACACCTATCTCGGAGTATTGTTGGGAAGGCTCAAAAGGAAACGGTTAGTAAGAGCTTTTATCGGAAATACATGAAAATCAGCTTTCCCATGAAAAGATGCTTTGTCGATAATGAGTTACATACAGGAAACCGAGGAGCCAAACTCCACTGGGGCTCGCGAGGCAGCAAGTGAAATATGATACGCACCAGAGCCACTGAGGGCTGCTTCATTCCCAGGACCAACGCGGTGCCAAATGCGAATGGCGCTCTGGTCACGGAAAGCATGTGGGGCTTTTTAAATGCTGGCCGCAGTGGTCATGAATCACTCCTCTTAAAGCGCTTACTCCAAAATCCTGCCCCCCGCCCCCTGTCCCCCCCCTCGTCCCCCTCCTCACTCATCACGTCATTTCTGCCCAACATTCTGGGTCACAGGACACCCCTGGGGAAATTCTCCTTCTCGTTTTCTTCTCTGGGGAGTGCGGCTTGAGTAAGTGTCCCCAAGCCTGCTTGCAGGGGGAGAAGATGTTGAAGCGGGGGCAGGGGTGGGGGCAGCTAAGTTCTGATCTAAGTGGCTGTGCGGCTGGAAAAGTCAGGGTAACAGGCGGGGCCGGGTCATAACCAGGGCCCCAGAGTCAGCCCTTCACGTCAGACTCTTACTGAGTGTGTAGTATGTGTAGGCCCTGGGCTGGGCCCTGAAGATACGATGATGACAGAAATAGCCCCGGGAGCTCAGAATGTGGGGCGGGTGACAGGCGTATAATTACAGGCTGATGAGTGCCCTGACGTACAAGGAGCGCCGAGCGTGTCAGGAGGAAATGACCTCATCTTGGACAGAAGAGGGTGAGCGCCAGGCAGTTGGGTCCTGACCTAAAACATGCGTCCACCGCTGTTTGTCATGCCCAGCACCCGTTCATCCTTCTTAGAACCACACCAGCCCTTCCTCTGGGGAACCACAGACACCCCGCGCATCGACTCAGGTGATCTGCGTGGAACTACGCCCCTTCCCTGGTTAGCCTGTGCCCCTTCCCTGGCCACAGAGTTAATGAGTGATTTTTTTTAAAAGATATTTTTATTGACTTCAGAGAGGAAGGAAGAGGGAGAGAGAGATAGAAACATCCATGATGAGAGAGAATCATGGACCGGCTGCCTCCTGCATGCCCCATGCTGGGGATGGAGCCCTCAACCTGGGCATACGCCCTGACTTGGAATCAAACCGTGACCTCCCGGTTCATAGGTCAACACTCAACCACTGAGCCACGCCGGCGGAGTTAATGAGTGTTGATGGCACTGGCTGAGCCCGGATCAAGCCACACCTGAAGCAAGCCTACGCTTGAACTCTTCAGCTTTAATAACAAATAACTTCCTCTTGCTTAAGCCTCTTTGGTTCTGGTTTTCGGTTTCTTGCAACCAAGACTGTCCTGGCTGAACTAGGAGAATGAGTCAGAAGCAATGAGATAAGAAATACAGGACAGAACACTCATGCGGATGTAAGAGAAAGTGCAGAGAACAAAGGCCCGGGGTGACAGGACGGAGGGCGGGTGTGCAGGAATTGAGCCTCTTGGGTGTGCAGGAATTGAGCCCCTTCTAAGCTGCTGGCCACTGTGCTAAAAACTCTTTATAATAATTTTCTTTTTTTAAAAAAGATTTTTTATTTATTTTGAGAGAGAGAGAGAGAGAAACGTTGTGTGAAATGACAATATGTCAATTGCCTGCCTCCTGCACACCTCCCACTGGGGATCAAGCCTGAAACCTAAGCATGTGCCCTGACCGGGAATCGAACCAGCAACCTCCCGGTGCCCGGGGATGATGCCCGACCAATGGAGCCACACCAGCCAGGGCTATCTAATAATTTCCTTTTGAGCCTTCACAACAATACTCCGAGATAGGGGGGTTAGCACTCCCGTTTTTGACGGATGAGGTGACTAAATCTCACACAAAGGTGACCGGCCTAAGGTCAGGGGGTAAGGACATAAACCTAGGCCTCTCTGATTCTGAAATCCGTGCTGTCAATCTTCATCTTGTGAGTTCTGTTCCACAGGACACGTGTGGGGCCCTCAGTCCCTCCCCTTCCACCCGCTGCTCTAACCAGCCGGTTCCTAGAGGGTCAGGCAGGGAGGCACCTTAGAGACTAGAGCAGCGGTTCTCAACCTGTGGGTCCCGACCCCTTTGGTGGTTGAACCATCCTTTCACAGGGGTCGCTTAAGACCATCCCGCGTATCAGATATTTCCATGACGATTCATCACAGTAGCAACATTACAATTATGAAGTAGCAACGAAAATAATTTTATGGTTGGGTCCCAACATGAAGAACTGTATTTAAAGGGCCAGAAGGTTGAGAACTGCTGGACTAGAGGCTGGAGGAAGGGAAAGGCCACTTCGGCTCTGGCAGCATCCCTGGGGGGCTGTTGGCAGCAGTTTCATGGGTTGGGCTGCAAGGCAGCACCTCCAGAGCTCAGCAATGAGGCGCGTGGGCTCCTGGAGTGCACACGGCAGCGTCCTGATCGCTGGGTGACACAGGGGCACCTCGGGGGCGTTGCGTGTTCAGGTCCAGACCACTGCAAGCAGTGAGGGTGCACCGCGGGAAGATGATCCGCACCATTGTTGCCTCGAGTGTAAGCAAAGAGCTGCTGAATTAACTCACTTCGGGACCACCCAACAGCTGAACTCCTTGTTATGTGGCAAATGCATTTCTTTGTTTAAGCTCTTTTTATTTTTTTAAAATATATTTCAGCCCTGACATGTTTGGCTCAGTGGATAGGCGTCGGCCTGCAGACTCAAGGGTCCCAGGTTCGATTCCGGTCAAGGGCATGTACCTTGGTTGCAGGCACATCCCCAGTGGGGGGTGTGCAGGAGGCAGCTGATCGATGTTTCTAACTCTCTATCCCTCTCTCTTTCTCTCTGTGAAAAATCAATAAAATATATTTTAAAAATATATATATTTCAGAGAGCAAGGGGGAGAGAGAAACATCAATGGTGAGAGAGAATCATTGATTGGTTGCCTCCTACCCGCCCTGCTCTGGGGAATGAGCCCACAACCTGGTCATGTGCCCTGACTGGGAATCACACCGAGACCTCCTGGTCCATAGGTCGATGCTCAACCACTGAGCCACACCAGCCGGGCTGAGCTCTGTTTAGTTAGATCTTCTGTTATCTGCAGCCAAGAGCATTCTACCTTACATACGAGGCCACCTGCCCTTTGTAGCTCTAATATTTTGTGACTCAATGTCTCTTTTCAAAGAAGAAAATGACACTGGGACAGAGAGGAATTGTCCACGGTCACACCATAGGTGTGTGGCAGAGCCAGGTCCCCCCACTCTGCTGCCTTCTCTACCTCTACACAAGGAAGGAGATCAGTGCTAAATGGCTCTTGTTTCTGAGAAATGGTGCACTGCTGCCCTAGCCGGTTTGGCTCAGTAGATAGAGCATCGGTCTGTGGGCCAAGAGGTCCCGGGTTCGATTCTGGTCAAGGGCATGTACCTCAGTTGCAGGCTCCTCCCCAGCCCAGGCCCTGGTGTGTGTATGGGGGGCAGGGGCGTGCAGGAAGTAACCAATTGTGTTTTTCTCACATTGATGTTTATCTCCATTTTCCCCTCTCTCTTCCACTCTCTCTAAAAAATCAACTGAAAAATATCCTCAGGAGAACATATTTGCCAATGTTATCTCCGATAAGGGTTTAATATCCAACATTTATAAAGAACTCATACAAAAAAAAAAAAAAAAAGAACTCATACAACTTAACAAAAGGAAGATAAACAATCCAATCAAAAAATGGGCAAAGGACCTAAATAGACACTTTTCAAAACAGGACATTCAGAAAGCCAAGAGACATATGAAAACATGCTCAAAGTCACTACTCATCCGAGAGATGCAAATCAAGACAACAATGAGGTACCATCTCACATCTGTCAGAATGGCTATCATCAACAAATGACAAGTGCTGGAGAGGATGCGGAGAAATAGGAACTCTCCTGCACTGCTGGTGGGAATGCAGACTGGTGCAGCCACTATGGAAGACAATATGGAGTTTCCTCAAAAAGTTAAAAATAGAACTCCCATTTGACCCTGCGATCCCACTTCTGGGAATATATCCCAAGAAATCAGAAACACCAATCAGAAAGGATATATGCATCCCTATGTTCATAGCAGCACAATTTACCATAGCTAAGATTTGGAAACAGCCTAAGTGCCCATCAGCAGATGAATGGATTAGAAAACTATGGTACATCTACACAATGGAATACTATGCTGCTGTAAAAAAGAAGGAATTCTTACCATTTGCATCAGCATGGATGGAACTGGAGAGCATTATGCTAAGTGAAATAAGCCAGTCAATGAAAAAAAATACCACATGGTCTCACTTATTTATGGATAATAAAGACCATTATAAATTGATAAACATAAACAGATACAGAGGCAGAACAGCATTGAACAGACTGTCAAACTACAGCTGGAAGGGTCGGGAGGGTTGGGGAGGAGTTAATCGGTCAACTGAAGGACTTGTATGCATGCATATAAGCATAATCAATGGACACAAGACACAGGGGGGTAAGGGAGGAGGGGGAAGGTCAAGGGGAAAAAATGGAGACTTATTTAACACTCTTTGTAATACTTTAAGCAATAAAACAAAATTTTTTTTAAAAAAGAAAAATATCCTCAGGTGAGGACTAAAAGAGAAAGAAATGATTTCATTGTCCCACTTACCTACCCCTCTCCGGGTTGAAGGGGAGTCCAGGATTGGTCAAAGGTGACCCTAGACCACTTCCCGCCCTGCAGCCTGCCCCTCTGCACGTGTGCCCTTGGGGCCCAGCGGAATACAGAAGTCTGGGTGGGGGCAGGGCTCTTCCCTAGCACATAATTAGCGTGCTCAGCTTGGGGCTGTGCCTCTGGGTGCTGCTGTGCTCCCAGCTACAGCTGAGCCAGAAGATCAGAAGGGGTGAGTTCAAAAGGCTCCTCGTCCTCCTGAAATGGGAGAGGCTGCCAGTGCCCACATGAAGGCAGCGGAGCTCAGTGAGTCTGGGCTTCCTGGCCCACCTTTTAAAAAAATATTATTTTCATTAATTTCAGAGAGGAAGGGAGAGGGAGAGAGATATAAATTGACGATGAGGGAGAATCCGCTGATTGTCTGCCTCTTGCACACCCCACACTGGGGACCGAGCCCACAACACGGGCATGTGCCCTGACCGGGAATCCAACTGTGACCTCCTGGTTCATAAGTTGAGGCTCAACCACTGAGCCACACTGGCTGGGCTGGTCTACCGTTGGGAAGGAGAACAGCCTCGTGTACATTCAGTGTTGTCCCGGGCTCTGGTGGAAACTGCAGAGGTTCTTCGGGTAGCTGGCCATCCAAGGGACAGGGCCTGGGAATTTCTGCTGGAAAGAGTCCAGTCCCAAAAGTCAGCAGGAAGTCTAGTCAGGAGAGAAAGAAGAAGGGTTCAGTTCCTCCATGGAGAATGGGCCGGCCACAGAGCTGGCCCGAGGCACAGACAGAGCCAGTCATGTCATTACAGCAAGACTTTCTCCTCCTCTGTTTTTATTTTTAACTCGCGACTCCTCAGGCCTGCCGACGTCGGGCTGTCTCTCCTCTCCCGGAGCTTGCTCTCGGACCCTGGGAGGCCGAGTCAGACCCGTGGGGCTCAGAGGGACAGCCCGAGAGCTCACCCTCCCCTTTTCCCTAAACAAGACTGACAGCCGAGACCTGCTCTGTGCTTCTGTCAGTGAGAGGATCCACTCTGCCCACCTTAAGCCAAAAAGGAACTTGGGCTCTAGTTGGTTTGGCTCAGTGGACAGAGCGTCGACCTGTGGACTCAGGGGTCCCGGTCAAGGGCACATGCCAGGGTTGGGGGCTCGATCCTCAGGAGGGGGCATGCAGGAGGCAGCTGATCAATGATTTTCTCTCATCATTGAGGTTTCTATTTCTCTCTCTCTTTCTCTCTCTCCTCTCCTCTCTGAAATCAATAAAATATATATTAGGCCCTGACCTGTTTGGCTCAGTGGATAGAGCGTCGGTCTGCGGACTGAAAGGTCCCGGGTTCGATTCCGGTCAAGGGCATGTACCTTGGTTGCGGGCACATCCCCAGTAGGAGGTGTGCAGAAGGCAGCTGATTGATGTTTCCCTCTCATTAATGTTTCTAACTCTCTATCACTCTCCCTTTCTCTCTGTAAAAAATCAATAAAATATATATTTAAAAAAAATATATATATATATATATATATTAGAAAAATAAAAAAAGAAATCCCTTGTTCTAGGCCCTTTGCACTGGGTGCCTTGGCCTTGATATTCCTGTACAGGCCTCTGCAGCCACCTCCAAACCACCCAACAGTGGGCCAGAGGGGAACTATGGCTTCCAGACTCACTAAACCTGTCTGTACATCAAGCATGTCAAACTCGCAGCCTGCGGGCCGCAACGTAACGATGTGTAAGATAGGTTTTTTTTTATTTTTTTCAATTTTTAAAAAAATATATTTTATTGATTTTTTTACAGAGAGGAAGAGAGAGGGATAGAGTTAGAAACATCGATGAGAGAGGAACTTCAATCAGCTGCCTCCTGCACACCCCCTACTGGGGATGTGCCTGCAACCAAGGTACATGCCCTTGACCGGAATCGAACCTGGGATCTTTCAGTCCGCAGGCCGATGCTCTATCCAGTGAGCCAAACTGGTCAGGGCATATTTTTTCCCCTCAATATTTTTAATGATTTCAAAGAGGAAAGGAAATGAATAGACAGATAGAAACATCAATGATGACAGAGAATCATTGATCGGTTGCCCCCTGCACTCCCCACACTGGGGATCGAGCCCGCAACCCAGGCCTGTGCCCTTGCCCGGAATCGAACCTAGGACCCTTCAGTCTGCAGGCCAATGCTCTATCCACTGAGCCAAACCAGCCAGGGCTGTAAGAAACATTGTAATAAAAATGTCATAACTTAATTTTTACAATATCCTGTTAAACATAATTATTAATAACAAACTACAATGTTCGCTAATGACTGATGACTATAATCGTATCGCATTCATTTCCCTTACACACCTTACGCGCACGCGCACCATTTCTCTCCACTAATACCAGCAGCAAATATTTTAGCAGCCGACGGCCACGCCATTCGTCTTGCACTGACTTGTTTGGTGTGCGCAACAGGAAATATTTCGCTTTCGGAGACCAAGAAAAATAAGTTTACTTGTGTTACGCGTATTAATTTGTGCAGTTTATTCCACGTCTGGTAAATTAATGTTAAAAAATATTAATTTTTATTAAAATGTTCTATTATTTTATGTTAACGGCAACTCATTTATTTCAGCCCTTTGTATCCAGCACGTCCCTATCAAAATAAACCCACGTTTCTATGAAAATGGAAGTCTTTGTTTTCTTGCGGCTACATACACTTAAACCTTGTTTGTTTGGCCCGTGTTAGCCTTTGAGTTTGACATGCTTGCTGTACAGAAACCTGCCTTGTACCCTCAGCCTCACCCTCAGTCTAACTCACAAACCCAGACAGTTCCTGGGTTGCACAGGTGTGGCTGAGGCCAGTATTTCCAGGAACATCAATGCTTGTTAGAAACAAGGCCACATGGGGCCTGATGCAACACCCCCAGGAGTAGGTTTCCTTCCCAAGGTGGCCCCTGGAGTAGGACCTGTGGCAGCAAGTCCCCGGCTGGTGCTAGCTCTCTCCTGGGGGCTTGGGCTTATGTAACTTTTTAAAAAAATATATGTTTTTTATTTCAGAGAGGAAGGAAGAAGGAAAGAGAGGTAGAAACATCACCGATGAAAGAGAATCATGGATCGGCTGCCTCCTGCATGCCCCACACTGGGGACCGAGCCTGCAAGTCGGGCAGGTGCCCTTGACCGGAACTGACCCCAGGACCTTCAGTCCATAAGCTGATGCTCTATTCACCGAGCCAAACCGGCCAGGGCTGCGATGTTTCCTAAGACTTAATCTTTTTCTTTCTGGCCTCTATGTTCAGCAGCCTGTCTGTGTCTGGCTGGATTCTGTGCAGTCCGTGGGTAAGAGGGTGAGAAGTGGCTAAGCAGCAGAGAAGGGGAGGATCAAGTAGGACAGCGGGTCAGGCTGTCACTGTTCCTTTAAGAAGCAGGGGCTTTCAAACCGCATCACTTTGCAACGTAATAAATGTCTAACCACTGAGCTGTACTCCGGAAACTAATAGAATATCGAATGTCAATTGTAATTGAAAAATGAAATAGCCCTGGCTAGTTTGGCTCAGTGGGTAGAGCGTTGGCCTGTGGACTGAAGGGTTCCGGGTTTGATTCCGTGTCAAGGGCACATGCCAGGGTTTTGGGTTCGATCCCCAGTAGGGGACGTGCTGGCGGCAGCCGATCCATGATTCTCTCTCATCATTGATGTTTCTATCTCTCTCTCCCTCTCATTTCCTTTCTAATCGATAAAAATATATTTAACAATAATAATACTAAAATAAAACCAGGAGCATCTCAGGCAGGGCTTCACCCCAAAAGAAGGGCATAGACCCCCCCCCCGACCCCCAAAGACGCTCTTTGGAAGTCATAGAATCTGTAGGCTTTTCACTCAGTTTGACCTTTCTTTTCTGCTGGGGGTTGTGGGGGAGGGGTGTGAGCTCTGTGTCCGGGACCCACTCCCCTCCTTCCTACCCTCCCTCGGCCCCCCAATTACCTGGCAGCCCCTCCACCCCAAGCCTTGTCACCTCATGGCACTGCCTGGGAGCAGAGCCTGGGACCTTCCCATCTTCCTGCCTCATTACTCTCCACCCTCTGGAGTAGAGGTCTCTCCTTCCTCCTTGCCGCTCTCCAAGACCCAACCTGTCCTCCTTCTCCCTCTAGACTGAAGGGGCTCATGGGACGTGTGACTCCTGCAATGGGATGCAGATCCCTGTCAGAATTTCCTTTTCAGATCCTACCTTCCTTCAAGGCTGTGACCACCTCTAACCTCCTGGGGCTCTGCCTTCTGCAGCCTCGGAGCCAAGTGGGGCCGGGGATCCAGCTGGGGTAGGTCATCCACAGTCCGGAGGCACCAGCGTCCGCTCCCACCGCGCTGAGGGGGGGACTGCGCAGAGGCAGCAGCCAGTGCACCCGCCCCACCTGGTGGAGGAAGAGAGATTGCAGCCCAACGCTGCGTGTACTGTTTGCAATAGCTTCCCTGCTGGGGAAGAATCACTACTTTCTATTGGGTCCCAGGTTCTATTCAGATCAAGGGCACATGCCCAGGCTGCGGGCTCCATCCCCAGTAGGGGGCGTGCAGGAGGCAGCTGGGCAATGATTCTCATCATTGTTGTTTCTATCTCTCTCTCCCTCTCCCTTCCTCTCTGAAATCAATAAAAGTACACATATATTAAAGAATCACTACTTTTGCTCCTTTATTGATACAAGACCATCTCCAGTCTCATCTCTCTCTTCTTCTAAGCACTCCACGGCCCGACGTTTTTTGGTGCCTACTCTGGAACTGTTCCAGGTGTAGGATCCTGGGTAATAATCCATCCCAACCCCAGCCACATCGAACCAACACCAGATGGGATGGATACCGTAGGGATGGCTTCTCCGGTCCAAGATGCCTGAGGCCTCAGCCGGGAAGACCAGCGTGGCTGGAGCAGGAGTCACCTAGAAGCTGCTTCACTCAGACCTCGCATTTCGGCGGATGCCTTGGAGGCTGGTCTCAGTGGGGACTGCTGACCCAGTGTCTACCTGTTACCTTCCGTGGGGCTTAAGCCTCTCACAACATGGCAGCTTGGGGTGGTCAGGGTGCCAAGGGTGGGCACGCCAGCAAACACGGTCACAGCTGCCTGGTCTTTTAAACGCAGTGCTGTGGACTGAGTGCATGTGTCTCCCCCAAATCCATGTGCCAAATTCCTAATCTCCAATGAGATGATGTTGGGAGGTGGGTCCTTTGGGAGGTAGTTGGGTTTGGATGAGGTCATAAGGTGAAGCCCCCACGATGGAGTTAGTACCCTTATAAGAAGAGAGACTAGGCCCAGCTGGTGTGGCTCAGTGGTTGGGCACCATCCCATGCACCAGCATGACCTTTCCTGGTCTGTGGTTCTATTCCTGGTCAGGGCACATGCCTGAGTTGCCAGCTCAATCCCCAGTAGGGGGCCTGCAGGAGGCAGCTGACATGTTTTTATCTCCCTCTCCCTCTCCCTTCCTCTCTCTGGAATCAATAAAAACATTAAAAAAAAAAATAGAAGAGAGACTGGAGCTCGCTCTCTCCCTGCCACGTGAGGTGGTTCTCTGAAAACACAGAGGAGCGTTCTCACAGACACCGAACCAGCTAGCAACTTGATCTTGGCCTTGTTGCTTTAGCAACCGAGTCCATGGTATTGTGTGACTCAGCCTCAAAAATCACATGGCATCATTTCCACCAGACTCAATCGGTCAAAGTGGTCACAAGCCCGCCCAGGCCAGAGGATGGGGACACAGACTGGCCTCTTGATGTGCAGCCATCTTTTATTTTATTTTATTTTATTTATTTTTACTTTTTATCTTATTTATTTACTAGAGGCCCAGTGCACGAAAGTTGTGTGGGGGGAAGGGGAGGCCCCTCAGCCTGGCCTGCACCTCTTTAATCTGGGATCCCTCTAGCAATATGGGACTGCTGGCTCCTAACTGCAAATCTGCCAGCCTGCCTGCCTGATGCCCCTAACTGCTCCCCTGCTGGCCTGATCCCCTAACTGCTCTCCCCTTTTGGCCTGATTCCCCCTAACTGCCTAACTGCCACCTTCTCCCTTCTCCCATGGCACTGGCCTTCTCCCTTCTGCCTTTACCTGCAGCACCAACCTTCTCACCTTCTCCCTTCTCCTGCAGTGCCACCTTCTCCCTTCTGCTTTCTCCCATGGCACCTTCTTCCACTGCCTCTGCAAACGGCACTGTGGCGCTGCTGTGGCTGCCGGCCTTACAGCTGCTGTGGCTGCCGGCCCTTGGCCCTTATAGCCACTGTGGGTTTGTCTGGAAGGACATCCGGAAGGACATCAGGAAGATGTCCAGTTTAATTAGCATGTTACCCTTTTATTAGTATAGGTGTATTTATTTATTCTAAATATTATTCTTCTTTAATAGATTTTTTTTTTTTTTGTAATCCTCACCTGAGGATATTTTTCCATTGATTTTTAGGGAGAGTGGAAAAGAAAGGGAAAGACAGAAATATCAATGTGAGAGAAACACATCAAATTGGTTGCCTCCTACGTGCACCCTGACCGAGGCCTGGACCAGGGAGGAGCCTGCAACCCAGGTACATGAATCGAACCTGGGACCCTACAATCTGCAGGCCGATGCTCTATCCACTGGGACAAACCAGCTAGGGCTTTATTTATTTTTTAAAATACTTCTTTATTGTTGAAAGTATTACATTGATCCCTTCCAGCCAGTCCCCCTACTCCCCGCCCCTGGCCTTCACCAACCTATTGTCTGTGTCAATGGGTTATGCAACTACGCATACAACATCTTTGGTTGATCACCTCTCACCCACCCACCCTTCCCGCCTTCCCTCTGACATTCTGCACTCTTCTATGCTTCCATGTCTCTGGATCCACTCTGTTTTTTTTACTTAGATTCCACATATGAGTGAGATCATGTGATACTTGTCTTTCTCTGACTGACTTATTTCACTTAACATGATACTCTCCAGGCCCCTCCATGCTGTCTCAGAGGGTAAGAAATCCCCCTTTTTTACTGCTGCATAGTATCCCCTGGTGTAAATGTACCACAGCTTTTTTATCCACTTGTCTACTGATGGGCACTTGTGTAGCCATCTTCTAAAACCACCACAGAGGCTCAATACTACATCAGAAGAAGAATTTAAAGTATTTTACACATATATCTGTTCATTGGGTAGATTAACAAGGAAGCCGACACATAATGATGGTCAAGGGCATGGAATTAAAATCAAACAGAATTAACTGAGTTCAAAAACCTGGAGCAAGCCATGTAACTTCTCTACATCTGTTTCCTTATCAGTGAAATGGGGATAATACTATCTACCTCAGAGGGGATTTCTTTTTTAGGATTACATAGGATAGCACAGTAAGCATTTAGAAAACGTTAGTCCATTTCCCCCTAAGTTAGTTTAAAAGCTAAATTTCCATTATTTCTATTATCTCAGACCTTTAGAGAGATGCTACCTTTACAGATACACAGAAATAATAGCTGCCTTTCTTCAGGGGAACTGCTCATCACTCCCCCTTTATTTATTACTCCCCCCCAACCATGCTGTCTGAACAGGGGCTGCCCCCTTCTGCCTCCCAGGGCACAGGAACTGCTCAAGGAGAGGACAAAAGAGCCAGACTGGCCTGACTGATGTGGCTCAGTGGTTGAGCGTCAACCTATGAACCAGGAGGTCAAGGTTTGATTCCCAGTCAGGGCACATTCCCTGGTTGCAGGTTTAATCCTCCGTGGGGGGCATGCAGGAGGTAGCCAATCAATGACTCTCATTGTCGATGTTTCTATTTCTTTCTCCCTCTCCCTTCTCTTCTGAAATCAATAAAATATCTATATATATAAAAGCCTAAGCGACCGTTATGATGGAACAACCAGAACGACCGGTCCCTAGGTCCCTATGATGTACACTGACCCCAGGGGGCAGATGTTCAATGCAGGAACATGGCTGGCGAGTATAGTGGTGGTGTTAGCCTCTCCTGCCTCTGCGGTAGTGGCAAGGAGTAAGCGGCAAGGAAGTGAGCGGCAAGTGGTTAGGAGCACTGAATGGCGAGCCTGGCTCAGGCTCTTCCCTGGCCATCTGCCACTTCATGTGCACTGCAACATCCCCCGAGGGGCCCCGGATTGGAGAGGGTGCAGTCCAGTCTGAGGGGGATTCCCCACTCCCCACATGAATCCATGCACCGGGCCTCTAGTCTAATAAAAGGGTACTAATAAAAGGGTAATATGCTAATTAGACTGGGAGACCTTCTAGGAGACTTTCTGGATGTTCTGGACAAAGCTATGGTGTCAAGGGAAAGGTAGAGGCAGTCAGGGGCCAAGAGGGGAGGGCAGTTTTGGGTGATCAGGCCATGATGGGATGGCAGTTGTGGGTGATTAGGCCAGTGGGGGGGGGGCATTGAGAGTGATCAGGGTGGCAGGGAGGGCCAGTTGGGGGTTAGCAGGCTGTCAGTGGGGATCAGTTGGGGGTGAGTAGTCTGGCAAGGGTGCAGTTGGGGGTAAGCAGGCTGGTAGGCAGAGTGGTTAGAGGCAATCAGGCAGGCAGGCAGGTGAGCGGTTAGGAGCCAGCATCCCAGATTGTGAGAGGGATGTCCAGATTGGAGAGGGTGCAGGTCAGGCTGAGGGACATGCACGAATTTTGTGCACTGGGCCACTAGTATATATATATATAAAAGAAGGAGCCAGACTGGACTAATTAGACATCCCACTTTCTGGGCCTTAAAGGTTGGTCTAGGGGCCACACATGACTCTGGAGAATCAATCACACTCTTGGAGTTCTGCTTTTTTTTTTTTTTCCTTTTCAACTGACAGGGACATGAACTGCCATGTGTGTGTCCATGATTTTTATAATGGCCATGAGCTCAGCCTGATGGAGAAAGCCAACTCAGTAGAAGGTCGCCGTGCAGAAAGACACAAACATAACGAGAAGCAGAGAGTCGAGGAACTCCTGGGTCCTGTGGCCTGCAGCTGCTGCCCTGCCCCCACTGCTGACATGCAGGAGCCCATTCATGCCTCTCCTCCTAAGCCCCCTGGTGGAAACTTTCAGAAGGAGGGCCTTCTGAACACCAGCCACCACTTTCTCTCGCCCGGTTCTGTTCCTACAGAGATGATGCTGGTCCCAGCCTCCGACTTCGGCTTAAAGCAGCTGGCATTGCAATAACATCAGACCCCAAGCCCAAATTCGGGAGAGGAGAGGAGAGATATTTGCCCCGGCGCACTGCCAAAGAAAAGATCCTTGGAAAGCTGCATGCTTTATACAGTTTATTTCTCCTCTAATCCGAGGTCCTGGCTTTTAAAATAATTTGGTTAGAATATGAGCGAGTGATGTCTCCAGAAGTAGAAAAGAATCTCGTTGAGAAACTAAGTTTCCGGAGATAAAAGCAATCTTTAGTTTATAAAGTGAGTTTCCTGTCCCATCGCTGACTGGCTTGTCTTCTTTTTCTTAGAAAGAAAACAAATAAAAACGTTGCTTGGGGGAAGACGTGTCCTCTGTCAGTTGAGGCTGAGTGACAGAAGCAGCCCACACGCAAGCCCCAGCGAGCTCCATCACGGTGGTCTGAGCACCTGCAGGCCTTGGACGCATGATGTTGAGTGACATCTAGGAGACTTTGTAGCATTTCGTGGTGGGGAGGCAGCCTGACCTAAGTACACTGGACGTTCAAGGCCCACGCGCCGCCCTATGCGTGTGCAAAGGCATTGACACGGCAGTTTTCCTGGACGCCAAGCATGTCAAACTCTCGGCCCACAGGCCACATGCAGCCCATTATGAATATTTTTGCGGCCCAGCCAATGTAACGGTAAGAAAAAAAACATTTTAATAAAAAATTTCATAACTCAATTTTTACAATATCCTGTTATACATAATTATTAATAACGTACTACAACTTTCGCTAATGACGGATGACTACCATTGTGTTGCATGCATTTCCCTTACGCGCCTATGTGCGCCATTTCTCTCCACTGATACCAGCAGCAAATATTTTAGCAGCCGATGGCCACGTCATTCGTCTTGGACTGACCTGTTTGGTGTGCGCAACAGGAAATATTTCCATTTCAGAGAACAAGAAAAATAGGTTTGTTTGTGTTATCCTTATGAATTGGTGCAGTTATTCAGTGTCTGGTAAGTTCTTGTTCAAGAAAAATATTAATTTTTATTAAAATGGTCCATGTTTTTCTGTTAACGATGACTCATTTATTTCAGCCCTCTGTATTCCGCATGTCTCTATGTATGTTTCTATGAAAATGGAAGCTTTTGTTTTTTGTGGCCCCACATACACTTAAACCTTGTTTATTTGGCCCGTGTGAGCCTTTGAGTTTGCCATGCTTGCGTAATGTACGCACTGCACAGGCGTACCTTCCTACAACCCAAATGTTGATACCACTCTTTGGCAAAGAAGCCTCTTTTGTCTGAGTTGATATAAAACTGTGTTGCTGGGAGATGTGGGTTGGCTGGTGGGTGTGGCTTAGGTGTCTCAGGTGATGGTCAATTTGCATATTACTCTTTTATTATATAGGATTATTAATAACAAACTACAACCTTCCCTAATGACTGATGACTGTCATCGTGTTGCATGTATTTCCCTTATGCATGGCTGCTTTGTGAGACTACTTTGAAGAACTGCTTTGTTCTGATGACTCCTGTATCTGCAATGCCTGCTTGGTCTCTCCCTATATACCTGAGGCTCCTCATGTCTTCTAATTCCCAGCGTCCCCTGAGGTCCAGGCCCCAGAGGGGCTGTGACCCGACAGTGTTCCATGCCCATGAGCAGCCTTGACCTGTCGGTTATTGCCGATCATGTAGACGAGAACTAAGGAGACCCATCTTGAAAAGATATATGTCCACGTGGAGAGAAATCAGATAGCAACATGACCTGTAGGAGG
>PVJC01023409.1:15418-26511 GCA_004026665.1 Murina feae | reverse complement strand
GGGCAGTAGGCAAGCTTGGGAGGCAGGCAGCACCCAGCCCTGGTCACAGCTCAAAAAAGAGAACAACATGCTGGGGAGGGCAAGAGTCTGAGAGATCAACATAGAGGGGGTGCCTGCTCCAAGCCTCCACGGTGTGCCTGGGGGCAGGCCCCTGGCAGGTAGACACACACAGGAGGACTGCTCCGAGCCTCAGATGCAGCTGTGGGCAGGTCCCCAGTGGCGACACACACACATACACACACACACACACAAAAGGCGCCTGGCAGACTGGGGCCATCATAGGACATCCACTGAGGGGTCCCAGACTGTGAGAGGGCACAGGCCGGGCTGAGGGACTCCCTCCACCCCGAGTGCACAAATTTTTGTGCACCAGGCCCCTAGTATACTATAATATTTTATAAATCTTGAATATTCCCAATTCAATCAGAAAGCACTCTAACTAAATCATATATGTTTAAAATTCTTCCTTTTTTTTACCAGAAAGGTATTTGTATTTTATAGCAACATTTGTGCCAATTTATATAAAGATTATGGATACATTCACAAGGCCTTAAAATAAAATCACAGATTTCATACATATATTACACATTTTGCTCCAAATATAAGTGAAAATAGTTGTCTCCAGTATCCAAAATGACTATTTTTTTGGGGGGGGGGGTGATAACATGAAAAGGAGAAAGATGGTTTATTACTCAGTGGGGAAAAGGAAAGGAGAATACATGTTACATTTATTTATTTATTTATTTATTAAATATTTTATTGATTTTTTTACAGAGAGAAAGGGAGAGGGATAGAGAGTTAGAAACACCGATGAGAGAGAAACATCGATCAGCTGCCTCTTGCACACCCTACTGGGGATGTGCCCACAACCAAGGTACATGCCCTTGACCAGAATCAAACCTGGGACCTTTCAATCCTCAGGCCAATGTTCTATCCACTGAGCCAAACCAGTCAGGGCTGCATGTTACCTTTATATGGGAGAATGCATACAAATTAAAGATGATTTCTCTTTATTGTGCTCAATGACAAAATTATTACTGGCATTGTGTTATTATTACTGGCAATATCTGGAAATTTTTACTTTTTTAAAAAACCCCACTGAATTTCTACTTTAAGAAAGGCAGCTAAAGAAACACTCTAAAATTGACCTGAAATGATTATTAAAATACTAAAATCATGTTTTAGTTCTTATCAATTCACCTAGCCTTCTTTTCCTTTAATAAGAATGATGGCATAAAAATTAGCTGAATAAAATATGTTCTTAAATTTTATAAATCCAAAAAATGTTGAAATATAGAGCCATAAACTATGAAAAAAATAAAGTGATGAACAAAATAGGTCCAGAGACACGGAAACATGGAAATGACTGAGGAATCACAAAGGGAAGGGGGGAGTGGGGACAGGAAGAAATTCACTAAATAATTTTTATGTATATATGCATAACCCATAGACACAGACATGAAGGCCTTGGGGGGAGGTGGTCAATGTGGGGAAAAGAGGGACACCTGTAATATTTTCAACAATAAAGAATTTAAAATAAATACTTTAAAAACATTTTCATTGCAAAAGTAATAAGCATGTACTATAGATTACTGAGAAAATACAGATAAATAAAAATTAAAAAGGACCTATAATTTCACTATCATCCCCTAAATTCTTTTTCTCCATTTAATTTTGAATGAACATTTATCATAGAGAAGTCCTACTTTAATACAAAAAAAAATCATATTTAGGCTGATGCTGCATTTTTTAAGGATAATGATAGGGAAAGATGAAACTTTAGGCCCGTAAGTATTCTGCTCAAAACAAACCAAGTTATTATTCCCTTGACTACAGATTTATATTCATTGTGATTTAATGGGAATCTAAATCTATGCTTTTGTATTCTATAATAATTTATAATTTCATAAATATTTGAACTCAATAAAAATATTTACATAATTAATTTTTAAGTACCATGAAGTAAGAATATAGATGAATAAGTAGACACATAAGCAAAACTAAGAAAAAGATTATAATCTGAAATATCTTTATCACTCTTACCACTGAATACTTTCTGTTTTTTTTCCAATTAAATCAGGATTTGATTTTAAAATAAAGCCTGGGTAATATAATGTGTACACTGCCTCATAAAAATCAGGAAGACCTGATTTTGAACTCACCTTTGTTTTATAGCATATTGTCAATTTCAAATCATAATGATTTAACCATCTGAAGAAAAACATACTTCCTTTTCCCTATCTGGGTATCACAGCATACAGAAAAAAATAAGGATATGGGTGTAAAACTCTTCCAGAATACAGATCAGTTTATAAATCCATGTTTTTAATATAAGGGCTATCAATCTGAAAATTCAAACTTATCAGTCAAATTAGTCTGAGAAACAAATGCAAACCCCTGAAGATGACCCTCTTTTTCAGCCTCTAAGAAAGGTGACCTTTCTCAGTTTAACCTCACTTGTTATTTTACATTAGTCAGTGGTTTTTTCCATTACACAGTATACACAAATGAAGGCATGAAGGCTGTGGTAAGGTCTAATAAGTGTGTGCTATAACAAAAAAAAAGTTCTTACTGCAATTGTAGAGAAAAATGGAATGCCTACATAGGCTGCAAAAGATAAGCAAGCAAATAGAATTGGGAGAGGTAAAAGCTAAGAATGAATTTATTCACTATTAATCAAATTACTATAAATTGAGTATACTCACTCAAGTAAAAATTATTTTAAAAACCCAAGAACTCAATTGGCCATAAGAACTACAAGAAAAAAGTAAAGGGAATGGGTGATGGGGAAATACACAACCTAGGGAGATAAATTTTGCCAGACAGGGAAAACTTTCAATTACTCTCAATCTGAAGAAAATACACTAGTATAGCTTTTTTAAAAAATGGAATTTCGTGGGATGACAAAAAACATTCGTGGGTTCACAAAAACATTCAGGTCTCAAGTGCACAATTCAACAAAATATTATCTGCACACTGCATTGTGTGCCCATTGCCCCAAACAAAGTCTCTTTCAGTCTCCATTTCCCTGCCCTTTACATACCTCTATTTTAAGAATCAAAGTATAAAAGGAGCCAAGTCCTTCTTTCATTTTGAAACAAAACTATGAAAATTAACATGACCTTAAAACTAGAACCAATTGGCTCATTTGTAGGCAGCTAGGAATGCTAACGTTTAAGTACAGCAGCACCCCTTATCTGAAGGGGTATGTGTTAAATGGATGCCTGAATCTGTGCATAGCACTGCTCCCTGTATATACTCTATGTTTTCCTATACACACATACCTATAATAAACTTTAGTTTATAAAGGAAGAGATTAACAACAATTATAACAATATACCATAATAAAAATTATGTGAATGTGGTCTTTCAAAATATCTTACTGTACTGTATTCACCCTTCTTGTAATGATGTGAGATAACAGAGTACCTACTTGTTGAGATGAAGAGAAATGAATGATGTGTACATTGTGATGTAGCCTTAGGCTACAATTAACCTGATGATGATAGAAGGAGGGTCATCTGCATCCTGAATCGTTGAGCCATGACCATGTCCATGGTTGGATGTCAGGAGTAGACAATGTCAATAAATGGGGAAATTTAATATTTTCAAACCAAATGTAACTGAAACCATGGAAAGCAAAAGCACAAATAAAAAAAGGACTACTGTAAATGCTTCATATTTCACAGGGCTTCCTGAAACTAAATTAATTCAAAATGGATAAGGCCATTTCCTACTGGGTCATTGTTCAAACATCTCTCCTACAAAATTAAGTCAAAATGAAGGAAATTTATGAATAAAACCTTCCTCCTATTAAATAAAAAATTCATGGACACAGACAATAGCGTGGTGATTGCTGGGGTGGGGAGTGAAGGAGGATGTAAGGGGGATAAATGGTGATGGACGGAGACTTAACTGGGGGTGGTGAACACACAGTACAGTGTACAGATGATGTATTGTAGAATTGTGCACCTGAAACCTGCATAATTTTGTTAACTGTGTCACCCCAATAATTTTAATAAAAAGCAAATATGTTTAAATAAAATTTACTGTACATTTTCTAAAATGTTTTATTTATTTATTTGCTTCCTGCAGCATTAACAAAGAGAAATAAGATAGTTAAATGAAGTAAAATAAGGTAATAGAAAATAAAAACTATGGTAATAATCCTAGTCTTCTCTTCCCTTAAACTTCACAGGGAAGACCAGAAATATCTCTACCTTGTGATTAAAGGGATATTCTGTGTATGAGAAAATTAATCATAAAAACTTTACTTTCCATTAATTAAATGAAAAGTTAGATGACATGCAGTATTAAAAGAAGTAGAAAATATGATCGCTGCTCCTGAGGTAATTTCTATACTATAGGTGTAGACAGATGGATGAATCAGTAAGTAAGGAAATAGGCAGGTAAAGATAGATAGATAGATAGATAGATAGATAGATAGATAGATAGATAGATAGAAAGATAGATAGATAGAAGATAGATGATAGATAGATATGTATATAGATGATAATATCTACTTTTAAAAGTCTGCTCAAAGGAAATAATCTGAAATGCAAACAATTTCATTCAAAAATGTTCACTGCAGTAAAAGGAAAGCAGAAAAACAAAAGCAGGCTATGTTGGAACAATTGCTACTGGACTTGCCCTCTTGTCATAAACAACCAAAAAAGAACAAAATATGTGAAATAAATGTTTTCAGACATTGAAAACAGTTACCAAAGACTGTGGTCTCAAACTTATCCTATTAATAAAGAGGGAATATGCAAATTGACCATCACTCCAGTCAATTTGCACCCACAGCTGAGGCTAAGTTCCCATAATGAGCCTTAAGGAGCAATCAGCAGGGACCTGAGGCTGCGCGCCCACCCACCTCCTGCATGGGGCTTGACAGGGGACCTCAGGCTGCTCCCCCTGCCCTGGCACCAGGCCAGAGGAGCTCAGGCTGCACCCTCTTCCCTGGTGCCAAGTGGGGGGGCCTCAGGCCATGCCCCCCACCCTGGCTCCAAGCCAGGGGACCTGAGGCTGTGCCCCCCACCCAGCGGGACTTGATGGGGGCCCTCAAGGTGTGCCCTCCACCCTGGTGCTGGGCCAGGGGACCTTAGGCCATGCCCCCCACCCCAGCACCAGGCCAGGGGAACTCAGGCTGTGCCCCCTGCCTTGGCGCCAGGCTGGGGGATCACAGGCCACTCCCTCAACCCAGCAGGGCTTGATGGGGGACTTCAGGCCATGTCCCCCTGCTCTGGCACCCAGGGGACCTTAGGCTGCACCCCCCACCTGGCAGGGCTTGACAGGGTGGGACCGGCCGGGTCTGGATCTAGCCCAATGAAGATGGACCATCCAGGTTTGGGTCTCGAGCAATTTTGAGATGCACGTGGTTGGTTGAAGACTTGACTCTGGGTTCCATGGTGCATCCCAGACTCTGACAGGAGGAAGATTTTCATATATGTTTTACTAATTTTCTTTAATCTCTGACACTTCTATTATAGAGAAAGGGCAAATAGCAATATTAAAATATTTCCTCTAATTAATCCCCTTTTAATGCGCACGAATTTCGTGCACTGGGCCACTAGTATCAAATATTCTCCTAAAGATCTTAACAAAAAGAAAATGGGGCGGAGGGAAAGGAGTGTGCAGACAATAAAGGAAGAAGTAAATCTTTATTAGTTCTGAGAATACATAATCATGTATGCAAATAATTCTAAGTTAACCATAAAAGAGTTACCAAAAATAACAAATTCATTTATTAAGATTGCAGTATACAGACCAATAGAAAAAAATTAATTATATTTCTATATGCTAACAATATGTAATTAAAAATAGAAAATAAAATTCAATTAATAATTCTATTCGAACACATTTATCTTTAGGGATAAACTTAGCAAAGTATGTAGAAGACCTATAAACTGAAAATTTAAAACATTACTCAGAAAATGTTAAAAACACTTTAATAAACAGAAAGGTATACCATGTTAATTTGTCAGAATGCTGAATATTGTTAAGACATAAATTTCCCCAAAATCATTTGCAGATTAAACACAATCCAGGAGTTTTATTTGTAAGAATTGACAACCTGATTGTAAAATTTATATAGAAATACAAGGAAAGAGGGGAAGGAGAAGAAGGATCAGAGGAGGATGTATAGGAATAGGAATAGAAATAGAAATAGGAGGAGGAAAAAGAGGAACAGAATGAAGAAGGAAGAGGATCTAAATTTTGAAAAAACAAATTTGGAGAATTAGCACCACCCGATTTCAAGCCTTATTATAAAAGTACAGTAATAAAGACAGTATAGTATTAGCACAAGGATAAAAATATAGATTAATAGAGCAATTCGGGCTCCAAAAATAAACCCACACACACATGGTTAATTCATTTTCAATAAATGCACCAAGGCAATTCAATGGGGAAGGATATTTTATTCAATCACTGGTGCTGGAACTAGTTAAACACATGAGGGAGGGAGGAACTGAACCAGCACCCTTATCAAACACCACAAAATAACTAAATGAGTTGAAAGCTAAAACAATAAAAAAAAACTTTGAGAAGCAAACTGGAAGGAAATTTTAGTGACTTTGGAGTGGTAAAAGATTTCTTATAAAGGAAACAAAGCCATAACCAGAAAAAGGTGATAAACTGGACTGTGTCAAAATCAAACTTTTTTTTATTTTGACAGCTTTTTATTGAAAGACTGTAACATAAAAGCAAACCGAGTAAGGGGAATAGAAAAAGTTCCTTCACTTTTATGGAGGTAGGGGCTTAGGGAAGAATTCTGATTCCCAAGGATATCAGAGAGGATGATAGGAACCCAGAAAGGAAAACAGGCTAGGGTCTGCTCCATGCCTGTACACCAAGGGCCATAGAAGGAAGGAGAGACACCCTTTATCTACCAGATGTCTACCAAAGTCCACCCACCCAGCCTGCCTCAGGCCTGCAGGAGCTTCCTCAGGGAGTGGAGCTTAAGGATCTTGAGTTGTTAATCGAGGTCCATGTGGATGATGCCATGGACACCCACAATAGTTTGTTGAAGAGCAAGGGAGGAGGAGGGAGGGGGAGTGGAGGTGAGCAAAGGGGGAAAAAGGGGATACACCTGCAATAATGTCAACAACAAAAATGTTTCATACAAAAGAAAATAATTTTTGAACTTTTATTCTCTGAAAATGTCAGTTAAGAAAATGAAAAGTCACCAAATAAGAGATCATAACTACAAAACATGCATGTATCAGACAAAGATGCTATATCCAGAATGTATAGAGCTGTTACAACTGAATTATTTAAAAAAACATTAAAAAAGAAATGGCCTACTGATGTACAGAACATGGGTAATTTTCAAATTTATTACCTTATGAGAAAAAAAAAGCTAGACTCAAAAGGTTACAGCATAGAAAATATAGTCAATAATATCATAATAACTATGATGGTGCCAGATGAGTACTGGAAATTCTGAGGGGGAGCACTTTGTAAAGTATATGAGGTAATCACTATGCTGTACACCTAAAACTAATCTAATCTAATAAAAGAGTAATATGCAAATTAACCATCACTCCGAGACACCCCCAGCCAAGCCAAGCTCCCAGCCAATCAGAGCAGGTGTATGCAAATTAACCCAGCCAAGATGGAGGCCGGCAGCCTCGGAGCTAGAGCAAACAGGAGGCTTCTGTTGCAACTGCCTGCAACTGCCTGCCTAGGCCAGCTAGGCCTCTGCTCAAGGCAACAATGTTTCAATTATAGAAGTCACAGAGCTGAAGCAAACAGGAAGCTTTGTTGCCTGACTAGGCCTCTGCTTAAGGCAACAACGTTTCAATTATAGAAGATAAATAAACCCCAGAAACCTGATTCCAGCCAGCCTTGCTGGGACGTTGGGTCAATGGGAGCTGTGGGCAGCCTGAAAACGGCCATCATCCCCTCACCCATGCTGGTCAACCACCCCAGTAGGGACCCGAACCCTGAAGGGACTGTGGGCAGCCTTAAAACGGCCCTCAGCCCTTCACTCAGGCTGGTCACACCCCCATGGGGTGAGGGTCCCCACTGGGGGGCTTGGCAAGCCTGCAAACAGCCATTAGCCCCTCACTCAGGCTGGCCAAGTACCCCAGCAGGTGGACATCCCCTAAGGGGTCCCAGACTGCGAGAGGGCACAGGCTGGGCTGAGGGACCCCTTCAAGTGCACAAATTTTTGTGCACTGGGCCCCTAGTATGAAATAATACTAAAAGCAAACTGTAATTGAAAAAATAATAAAATTTAAAAGAAAGGTGACATACCGGATGATCTGATATATATGACATTATAAAAAAGGTAAAATTATAGGAACAGAAAACAAATGCATTATTACTAGGAAATGTGGTTAAGTGGAGGAGCTATATATAAAGGGCAGCATTAGGAAATATTAGGTGATGGAACTGTTCTGAATCTTGATTATGGCAATGGTTACAAGATTGTTTGCTTTAATCAAAATTCACAGAACAATACGCCAAAGATAGCAAATGTGGGGATATAAATAAAAAGTTAACTGTAACAAAACTGCCAGAAGATAGCAATAATTAGATAGCAAAATGGCTAAAATTAAGAGTACCGATAGCATTTGAGGAACAACTAGAACTTATATACATTGGTGGAATGTACAACAGTAAAACCACTCTGGCAAACAATTTCAGTTTCTTATAAAGTTAAAAATAAATTTTGATATAACCCGGCAGTTCAATTTCATGATATTTACCCAAGAAAAATTAAAGCATATTTCCACACAAAAACTTGTTCATGTTCATAGCAGAGGAAGGGAAAATTTTGAATACACTTTTCTCCACTCTCAGTACTCAGTATATTTCCACTCCTAACCTTTCTTCCCTTCCTTCCCTAGGTCCCTAGGTCCAAAAAAGTGACGGAACTTTTTGTTTGAGACACCTTCAGTGACACAACTTGATCCCTCAAATCTGTACTGATCCACCGATCTAGAGCCACTGAATGGAGAAAAATGTAAATGGAAGTGGGAGTTGGCACTTGCCCTAGTTTAGCCTCTTGCTTATACAATCACAGGAAGCAATTATAAGCTTGCCTGTTACTTTCATTTTGGCTGGCTACTCAGACACCTAGCAGGTCAGCTAGCTCAGCTCTTGAAAACACAACTGTTTAAATAGGTACAAATTATTTCTTGACAAAATTTTAACTTTTTTTAAGTCTCAGCAAATAAGAATGAATGGAGAAGGATCTCTTCAATCCATATCTATGGAAAACGTAAAGCTAGCACAAGCATGAAATATTTAATATCGTCTCTGCAAAACTGGAGGTCTTCTCATCACTTTCATAAAACTTGTATGGGAGGTCCTAGGCAGTGCAATAAAGCACACAGATTTCAAAGGAAGAAGTATAAGAAGTATAATTCTCTTTATTTGCAGATGATATGATTATGTACATGGAAAATATAAAGTAACTACTAGATCTAATGAATAATTCAGCAATGCTGTTTATAGCTTGATTATAGACTGCACTTACACTATTGCATGCAACTCTCAAAACTGTGGATATAATGAGTGAATTTTACAATAAGTACATCATACCCTAAAGAAGAAAATAGTAGTAAGAAAGTCAATACAAAGTGAATTACATATCTATATATTAGCAACTGAAAATAAAATTTTAAAGATTATATCCTTTAATGTAGAAGCAAGCACATGCATAGGAAGAAGTTGGCTGTGCATGACTTCTATGAGGAAGGTAATTAAAGAATATCTGAATTAATAGGGAGATGTACTGTATTGATAGGAACTCAGAAACCATCTCTGTATTCATGTATTGCATTCATGAATTATGTTCATGTATTAGAAAAAAGCAATACAATAATTTTAAGATTTCAATTATCCCTAAATTGGTACAACTGTTGCCATCCCTATAAAAATCTCAAAAGAATTCTTAGTATAAATTTACAAGATGAATCCAAAATTTTTTTAAATTTTTACTGTTGAGATTATTACAGATGTCCTTCTTCTCACCCCCCCCTCCATAGCTCTCCTCCACCCAGTTCCCACCACATCCCAGCCCTCACCACCCTATTGTCTGTGTCCATAGGTAATGCAAACATACATATAAGATCTTTGTCTAATCTCTTCCCACACCCCCTCACACTCCCTTCCCTTTCAGAATCATCAGTCTGTTCCATTTCCATGCCACTGATTTTATTCTATTCATCAGTTTATTCTGTTCATCAGTTTTTTATTCATTTGATTTTCAGATTCACTTGTTGATAGAAATGTATTTGTTGTCAATTTGATGTTCATATTTTTTTTATCTTTAGCTTTTTCTTCTTCTTCCTCTTCTTAAAGAATACCCTTCAGCATTTCATATAACCCTGATTTGGTGGTGATGAACTCCTTTAACTTTTTCTTGTCTGTGAAGCTCATTACCTGACCTTCAATTCTAAACAATAGCTTTGCTGGGTAGAGTAATCTTGGTTGTAGGTTCTTGCTATTCATCACTTTGAATATTTCTTGCCACTCCCTTCTGGCCTGCATAGTTTCTGCTGAGAAATCAGCTGACAGTTTTATGGGCATTCCCTTGTAGGTAACTAACTGTTTTTCTCTTGCGACTTTAGATTCTCTCTTTGTCTTTTGCCCTTGGGATTTTAATTATGATGTGTCTTGGTGTGGTTCTCCTTGGATTCCTTTTGTTTGTGGTTCTCTGCACTTCCTGGACTTGTAAGTCTACTTCTTTCACCAGGTAGGGGAAGTTTTCTGTGATTATTTCTTCAAGTAGGTTTTCAATATCTTGCTCTCTCTCTTCTTCTGGCACCCCCATAATTCAGATGTTGGTACACTTGAAGTTGTCCTAGAGGCTCCTTACACTATCTTCATATTTTTGGATTCTTTTTTCTTTTTGCGCTTCTGGTTGGGTGTTTTTTGCTACCTCATATTTCAAATCATTGACTTGGAATACTACTCAGCAAGAAAATAATAAATTATGGTCCTCCCAATGGAGCATCCTCCCAATGCACTAAGACTGTGCGTTTGATTACTGCCCCACCCCACCCCTCCCCCTCATTCAGGGCACATACAAGAACCAACCAATGAAAGCATAAATAATTGGAACAACAAATCTCTCT
>PVJC01023409.1:0-15318 GCA_004026665.1 Murina feae | reverse complement strand
AGATCAGTGATTACTTGAGGATAGGAAATGGGAGTAGAACATGGTATTCCCTTCCTAAATCAGGCATTGCCATTTCTAAGTAGCTCAATAGAAAATTATTGACATGAACAGTTCCTGTAACTTAACCCACTGATTCCATGTCTTGCCTCTTGGTGGTATCCAAATAAATCTACCCTTTGCCTAAATTCAAAATTGATTCAACAACTAGCTACTGAGAACCAACTATATACAGTGTGCTGAATACAGAGAAATCAAGACAAAAACCCTGGTTTCACGGATTTTTCAAATTAGTATCTAAAATTTACTAATTTTATTTTATTTTTGGGTGATTACAAGTGGGAAAAGGTGTGGGGGAGGTAGAAAAAAGTAAAACAGAGATAAATGGTGATGGAAGGAAACTTGACCTGGGGTGGTGAACACACAATACAATATACAGATGATATAGGATTGTACACCTAAAATCTATATAATTTTATTAACCAATGTTGAATGCAATAAATTCAAAAGAATTAAAAAAACTATAATATAAGCTCAGTGTCTTTCTTCACTAGTGTGTCCTCTTCTGTGACTTTTATAGTGGGATTTTTTCTTATTTGGCAATCAGACTGAAGATGGTAGGAAAGATATGAGTCTAGTATCTCCATGTATTCATCTACTAGGATGAATACAATTATAAAATTATATTATTAGCTCACCAATCCTTAAACTAATTTAGTATACTGGAAAGATGACTAGAATAATATTCCATCTCTGCCTCTGCAACTAATTAACTGCCTCATTCACCAATCAGGACAATTTCCTATAAAATGAAGTTGTTCTTTATAAAGTAGTGATTTTCAAAAATGTTGGTCTCAAGACATTTTCATTCTCTTAAAAATCAGTAAGGATACCAAGAAATTTTGTTTATGTGAATTATATCTATCAATATGTGCCATATAAAATAAAATTGAGTAATAACTTAATTATTTATTCATTTATTTAAAACTGACAATAATTAAGTCATTGCATGTTAACATATATCATGTACTTTTATAAATAATTATAGTTTTCAAAACAAAACAAAGTGAGAAAAAAGGAATTGTCTTACTTTTTTTGGTAAATCTCTTTAATGTCTGCCTTGATATAACTCAGCTAGATCTTTATGACTGCTTGTGCATTCATTCTGTTACAATATATTGTGGCTGATAAAAATCTGGCTTAATGCAGTTATATACTTGGAAAACAGAGTATTTTCATAGTATTTTAAGATAATTGTGGCTATTCTTTGATACTATACCAAAGTTCTACAAGTGGTAGACTCTTTGTTTAACTGTAACACAGAATATGAAACCGTATTAATTAACTTTATATAATTGATTATATTAAAACTCATTGATCTATTTTACCTTTGAATGGATCTTTTACCCACGCATAATTTTATAACATCATGCATTAGTCATTTGGAAATTATTAATTCACTGAGATTTGCAGAACTTTTAAATGTTAACACATTTTATTATACAATATCAAAAATCATACACATTAATATAATTATCAATCTCATTAGAAAAGGCTAAGTTTTGGGAAGCTGTAAAGCTCACAGTGACAAATGTAAGTTTTCTAAAATTTCTAAAGAATTCTTACTTAAAATCTCAAATTTTTTGATTTGCAACAAATATTACCTATAGTTTTACTTGAAGCGATAGACTTGCTGTGCTCATTTTCAAGAAATGCCTGCTAAATACTCAAGATTAAATAATCATAATTTGCCTCAATTTCTCTTTCAAGTAAAAATGTGTTCATGCAAAAATCAGCTAGTTCAGACCACAACTCAAACAATTTCACACATGCTTTTCATAGAAATAATAATTTTACATCAACATACAGAATTGATTTGTATATACTTCTCATTTTACCATATACAGTATTAAAAGGAAGTGGTGGAGGGATTAAGAAAAAAAACACCTCATGGCATAGACAACAGCATGGTAATTACCAGAGAGAAATGGGGTGGGGGGAGGTAGAAGAGGATAAATCAGGAATAAATGGTAACGGAATGAGACAAAATTTAATAAAATTAATGCTATAATGAGGGTGTTCTTAGGTAAGAATGACTTTTTATTCCCTGAGAGTATGAAGAATACAACTGCAGGGATATTGTGGGTTTGGTGCCAGAACACCGCAATCAAGTGAGTCAGAATCTTTTTTCTGACAGAGGGCCTTGCTATCAGTTTATAAAATATACAACATATGTGAAGCACAATAAGGCAGACTGCAATGAAATGAGGTATGGCTATACTAAGACAATTTGGTACACTGCACTAGCAGTTTTTCTTCATAATTTTATTTTTTAACATTTTTTATTGTTTAAAGTATTACAACTAGTAGTATATATGTCTCCTTTTCCGCTCATTAACCTCCCCAAATCTCCCCTACCCCCCCCCGACACATGCTCTCACTTCCCTCACAGTGTCTCGTGTCTATTGGTTATGTTTACATGCATGCATACAAGCCCTTTGATTTTACCCACCACCAGTGCAAATGTCAACACACTGAGAAAGGCAAAATGGCCTTCATATTATTGTTAAAATATCTATGTTGCTCCTGATAGGATCGCAGGAATCCCAGGGGTCCACACACAGCACTTTAAGGACTACTCATCTAAAGGGTCCTTAATGTCTCTCCAGCTCTAAAATGTCTATAATTATGTAAAATGTCACTATCTTTTCAATTTTCCAACTCTGCAAAACATTCATTTCCCTATTAAGTGAAACATCTTACATTTCACAAATATATCAATGTCTTACAAATCTTTTATTCAACTAACTGTGAGGACAAAGTGATGAAGTCATGAAGCAAGAACTATTTTCTTACTTCATAAAAGAACTTTGATTTTATTCAGATTTCCCATCCTCCAACTGTTCTTAGAAGCATTGTGCTTTGTTGGGGGGCAGGAGGGAGGTTAGGTAAGTCATTGGTCTAACTCTGCCTTTATGGTCTGATTCCACTTGCCAATATGCTGGTTGTTATAATCATATACATATAACAAAATTCTAACCAATGAGATATAAGGGGTATTTTCAGGGAGGAGGTGCAAGACTTCTGGTAAGCTTCCATGGCTGATAAAAAGGGACACAAATGCACAGTTCATACTCTTCTTGTACTGGACATTGTGGTATTTGTATGTGATCCCTGGAACTGCAGCATCCATCTTGCATGAGGGACACTAATCTGAGAAAGTGAGCTGATAGGCAGAGTGTGACAAAGGAGAAAGTGGAAAGAAACTGGGTCATCATTTGGTGGAATTAGTCAACCTTGGATATACTCTACCTCCAAACTTCTTATGTGAGTTAAAATTTTCCTTGCTGTAAGACTGCTGAATTTCTGTTTTCTGCCACTTACAACCTAAAACAACCTGTTATATGAAAAGGCACTATCTTTCACACACAGAAATGTTTTACCACATCAATTAGATAATGCTATTATGGAAAGAGAAGGACCTCTCCTCCTTGAGCAAAGTCCTGTAGGGTTCAAAATATAGAATACACTAAACAATGTTTCACTAGTATCCCACTCTTAACACAATTCTTCCCTCACTACCCAAAGTTCCAATATTTCCTTCAATATTCAATTAATGTCATATATACTATAAGACATTTTGGAAGCAAATCAGCCAGTTCTCATAATATGTAGAAAGATTATTATTTTCCTTGATTATAAGATATACAAATGCCAAAAGAATTTCTTAAAGTTCTCTTTTAGAATTTACTGCCATAAAATCAATTTCATTAACCTGACTAGTACTTACTCATAAATGGTGCTTAAGTCTCTCTACAAGTTAATAAGTAAACTAATGTTTACAACCAGATTCAGTAAGATAAAAAATCAGTTAAAAATTGAATTTAGCAAAAGCCTGTTTATTTTATAACATTTGCCTTTGGTTGTCTTTAGTTAGCAGAAAGCAAGGGACTTAGGGTTCCCATTTCAATAATGTAGCAGGTACCATCACAGACTACACTTTTGTAAAATTTTGTTTTATTGCTTAAAGTATTACAGAGTGTTAAATAAGTCTCCATTTTTTCCCTTGACCTTCCCCCCTCCTCTCCTACCCCCCAGTGTCTTGTGTCCATTGATTATGTTCATATGTATGCATAGAAGTCCTTCAGTTGATCTCTTACCTCCTCCCCAACCCTCCCCAGCTTTCCTGCTGTAGTTTGACAGACAGACTACTCTTTTAGTTAAAGGCCAGCAGAAGCTGCTAAAGTAATAAAGGACAGTTGGACCTGGAAAAATTATAAAGGTAAATAAACTAAAGCATTGATGCATATAATGAGAGTCTGGTTTGTTAAAATGAGAGAAGCCTATGTATTAGAGATTATACTAAAGATACCTGTCCAAAATCCTCAAGAATTACTGTTATTAAAAATGAATCTCTGTAATGAAGATTTAGTTAAGTGACTGGGTGGTTAATTTATAATGTTAATTAGAGAGAATATTTTAAAAATTAGCTCTGCCCAATTGTTGCTGTTGTCAGAGTGGATGAAATAATGGAATAATTGCATTTTACAAAGAAAAATCATTAGAGGATAAGACCAAATCTGCTGACCAACTATTAATCTATTGAGCATCAATTCCATAGTCATTGTACTAGACAGAAAAAATTTTTTATCTCATAGGTACTCATAAACACTACTAATAGGAGTATACTTGATAAAACCATTCTGGAAAGTAATTTGGCAAGAACAGAGCCCTATTATTTACCAGGTAAAAGCTTAAAATTCAGCTATTCAAATGCCACCTGGAAGACTCATAATGCATAATAATTTGTGATTTTGAAGAGGAATTAATTTGAATTGCACAAACTGCAATGCTGGCATCCTACATAATAAAAGGCTAATATGCAAATAGACCTAATGGCAGAACAACCAAACAGCTGGTTGCTATGATGTGCACAGAACATGGCGGGACTTGGCTGCAGCAGGATGGTGGAGCAACTGAGCGGGGGTGCAAGACCAAGGTGGGGTGCTGGTTGCTGTCATCAGGGTGAGTGTCTGGTGGTTACTAAAAATTCTTTTTTCCTGCATGCAACTGTCCTGCCCACTGCTTGCACCTGGTGCCCTGCACCTTCAGTGGGTGTGAGCGGTGCTGCCTGCCCTGATTGCTCCTGACGGCTTCTCCACCTCCCCCTGCTCTGATGGTGCAATTGAGGCAGCAGCTGATGCTTGCACCTACTGATGGCACTGGCCCCACTCGCACCCACTGCTGGCTCTGGACCTGATCACTCTGCACTGTCAGTGTATGCGAGCAGCAGGAGCAGGGCTGCCGGCAGACAAACGACTGGGGGCCATGGCAAGAAGGGGCTGGGCAGGGGTGTGGAGGATGGGCCGAGACCCACTCCTATGCCTACTGTAGCCTCGCAGCCCATAGCTCCTTTCAAGGTGCACGAATTTGTGCACTGGGTCCCTAGTAAAGCAATAAAGTCAATTAGCTAGCTAGGAAATGGGAAGAGAAAGTAAAGTGAGAGTGGTACAAAAATGAATGCAGGCCCTGGCCAGGTAGCAAGCACAGTTATCCCAATATGCCAGGTTGTGGGTTTGATCCCCAGTCAGGGCACATACAACAATCAACCAATGAATCCTATATAATAAAAGCCTAATATGCAAATTGATTGAACAGCTGAATGACTGGCAGAATGACTGGTCACTATGACATGCACTGACTGCCAAGCGGCACACGCTCAACACAGGAGCTGACCCCTGGTGGTCAGTGGCTCCCACAGGGGGAGCACCACTCAGCCAGAAGCAGGGCTCACAGCTGGCAAGCTCAGAGGTGGTGGCAGTGCTAAGGAGCACCCAGGTGAGTGGTAAGAAGCAGCGAGCAGGCAGGCAGTAAAGAGAGAGGGCTCCCAGGCTCCCAGAGAATGCATGCCAGGCTGAGGGAACCCCACCTCACTGTACAAATTTTGTGCATTGGGCCTCTAGTGCATAAATAAGTGATACAAAAAATGTGATGTCTCAAGGACAGTGGAAATTATTGAACTTTTCAACATGGATTTATTTTTTGGTATTATCTGTCATATGTAAAATAAAGACTGAGGAAAATCTCATTAGCAAGTTCTAGAGCAATAATTTATTAACTGTGTGACCTTTGACAAGTTATTTAACTACTCTCTGGGCCTCAAATTCCTTGTACATAAAACTTGGAATAGTATTATCTATCTAGCAGGGTATAACAGTATTATCTATCTAGCAGGTAATTGATAAGAAACTAGCTATCACAACTCAGCTGCTGGTATATCCTTTCTAAGTATCATGGTTTATTGCACATACCAAAGACTTTAAAAATATGGATGGCCTTTAACCCAGTAATTCCCCAATGAAGAAGGAAGTACTAATAAGATAATATAAATTAGGGAATAAAAAAGTGTTCATGGCAATATTTCTTACAATGGCTTTCAAACTTGAAATTTAAAAATATATTATTCCACAAAAGTGAACAGGTAAATTGTGGTGTGTATAAATATAAATTATATGCAATCATTTAAATATTTTAAAACTAATAATTTTAATAACATGAAAAATGATTCATAAGTGAAAAACATTATAAAATTGTATGTAGATTAATCCTAATTTTTTATTTTAACTAATTTATTTTTTATTTTAATTTTTTAATTAAGAAGGTAAATTTTAATGTATTTTACATGTGAATGGTCTAAACATGAATTAAATGAGTGTTTTGATTAGATAAAAAGCTATACAGCTGTGTGCCTGTTTGCTGATCTTAAGCTGATTCTGAAATTTGTATGAAAAGAAACTAGAATAGACAAAACAATTTTGTGAAAATTTTTAAAAGGTTTGAAAACTCATAGTACCTAATTTTATCACTTAATATAAAATGACAGTTATTAAGACAAGATGGTATTGATGAAAAGACAGAGCACTGATCAATACAACATGAAAGAGTCCAGAAATAGATTCACACAAATACAATCAATGCATTTGTTACAAAGTTGCAAAGGGAATTTAATGTAGAAAGGATTCTTTTCAACAAATGGCATTGGGAGAATCAGATGTTCATATGCAAAAATACAATTAACCTGGACACGTCTCTTACCTTACACAAAGTTTAAGTCGAAATGAACTGTGGACCAAATGTAAAAGCTGAAACTATAAACCTTCTAGAAGAACACATAGAAGGAAATTTTCCCCAACTGGTTTTGACAAAGCATGACACCAAAAGTATGTCCATAAAAGAAAAAAAATTGATAAATTGGAATTTATCAATTTGGTCTGAAAAAGATTTTCTTTAAGAGGATGAAAAGCTAAGTCATAGACATGGAAAAATATATTCAAATCACTTATCTGATAAAGGTCTTTTATAGAGAATACATAAACAACTCTTAAAACTGAGTAGTAATAAAAAGACAACCTGGTTTTTAATATATATATGAAGAGCAGTTTGAGTGGAGTGTTGAAGGCATCATTTAAGATGTCTGCCAGTGGGTGGGAAGTGAAATTATAACAAAAATAAGACAAAAGAAAATAAATACACAATTCACAAAACAAGAAACACAAAGGGTTAAGAAACACAACGAATTTCTATCTCAGTAATTAAAAATACAAAATGAGATACCTATTTTTAATCAGTCAAGCTGTCAAATATAGAAAATTAATATATTGTCATCCACATACTATTAGTGGAAATGTAATTTGATACAATTTTTAAAATATTTTTTATTGATTTCAGAGAGGAAGGGAGAGGGAGAGAGAGATAGAAACATCAATGATGAGAGAGAATCACTGATTGTCTGCCTACTGCATGCCCCCTACTGGGGATCAAGCCTGCAACCTGAGCATGTACCCTGACTGGGAATCTTACTGTGACTCCTGGTTTATAGGTCGACACTCAACCACTTAGCTACAGTGGCTGGGCGACAACCTGATTTTTTAAATGGGCAAAAGATTTCAATATACACCTCAATGAAGAACGCATAAGGATGACTCTACTATTTAATGGGAAAAATAGTAATTTTACTGGGGAGAAACCTTGCAGATACCACCTTAACCAAATGACCAAGGTTAACGTTATCAGTATAATGTCACCAATTTACCGTACTTTTTAAAGAAGAGATTAAATATATAAAAAGGAAAATCAGCAAACCAGTAATAGAGGTATTTCTGTGCTGTTGATACAATTATAGACAGATAATTTTCTTTGTAATGGATTATATTATATTCAAAGTTTCCAACACTGAACATGTATTACTTTTGTTATCAGACCAAATCAACATGCAAATTGATTGAATGAATGAACAAATATACAGGTCTTGCCTTCACAGATGCTATAATTAATAGAGAGAACAGATACATTATCATGAAACAAAATGCTTTTAGGACAAAATGCATTTAGATACTAGAAAGAGGCTAAATATCATACATGTTCAAAGAAAGATAAAATCAGCTATTTAGATAATAGTTAAAAAAATTCTAACAGAAGGGCTATTTATTTTTTTCTCACTAGCATGAAGGCAGGGACCCTATCTTATTTAGTTTTATCCATTGTGCCTAACACAAAATGATTTTGTGGACAGTACAGGTTCATGAATAACATAAATACAATTCTTAAGTACTTCTGTGTTGCTGAATAAATAGCTGCTGAATTAATGTAAACAATGAAATTGAGCAAATATTTACACCCATAGTATTCTAATAAAGAGCTAAAATATTTATGTGGTGCTCCAGAGATTGTAGGAAAGCTCATCTAGGCTACAATGGAGGAAGTATACTGTAAAAGGTAATGAAAAATAAGGTTACATGAAGGGAAATATCATGATTGTCCTTGAAAATCAGACAGATAATTTGAGTTAATACAATAACAAATGGTGGGTTAATAAATAGTTGTAATGGAAATAATAAAATCTAAAATTTATTGAGCATTTACTATGTGCCAAGTACCATTCTAAATGCTTTATATAGTTTCTCTCATTCTATCCTCAAAAGAATCTGTAAGATAGGTACAACTGGACCTCTTTTGCCAATGAGGAAATTAAGGCTCAGAGAGTACTACTTGGCTGAAGGTCATACATCTTCAAATTGCAGGTTTAACTCCAAAGACCAAAGACTCTTTATGAGTGAGACCTTCACAAAATCAACAAAACATGTCTGAGAATACCAGAAAGCAGTGAGATCCCATGATATCAAAAATGTTTATTCCATGATCTTGCACTGGAATCAGAGGTATCAGTACAAATTCATGTTTTTAACACATGCACAAATATATCCTATATAATAAAAGGGTAATCCTATGTAATAAAAGGATAATATGCAAATTGAACCTAACAGCAGAACAGCTGGGAATGACTGGTCACTATGACACACACTGACCACCAGGGGGCAGACACTCAATGCAGGAACTGCCCCCTGGTGGTCAGTGTGCTCCCACAGGGGGTGCTCTGCTCAGCCACAAGCCAGGCTGATGGCTGCCAGTAGAGTGATGGAGGTGAGAGCCTCTCCTGCCTCCTCAGCAGTGCTAAGGATGTCTGACTGCAGCTTAGGCCTGCTCCCCACTGGCAAGTGGACATCCCCCGAGGGCTCAGGGGTTGCCAGAGGGATGTCTGACTGCCAGCTTAGGCCTGATAAGCCAGCAGGTGGACATCCCTTGAGGGGTCCCAGACTGTGAGAGGGCACAGGCTAGGCTGAGGGACCCCCAGAGTGCACAATTTTTTGTGCAGCGGGCTTCTAGGATCATATATAAATAGATATATGTATACATATACATATTTATGTATACATGTATTACATATCTTATATAATAAAAGGGTAATATACAAATTGACCCTAATAGCAGAACAACTGGGAATGACTGGTCACTATGACACACTGACCACCAGGGGACGGACATTCAATGCAGGAGCTACCCCCTGGTGGTCAGTGCACTCCCACAGGGGGAACTATGCTCAGCCACAAGCCAGGCTGATGGCAGCCAATACAGCGGTGGTGGTGGGAGCCTCTTCCATGTCCTCAGCAGCACTAAGGCTGTCCGACTACAGCTTAGGCCTGCTTTCTGCTGGCAAGTGGACATCCCCCAAGGGCTCCCGGGCTGCCAGAGGGATGTCTGACTGCCAGCTTCGGCCTGATTGTCTGGGGAGTGGGCCTGAGCCAGCAGGTGGACATCCTCCGAGGGATCCCAGACTGGGAGAGGGCACAGGCTGGGCTGAGAGACCCCCGGGTGCACAAATTTTTGTGCACTGGGCCTCTAGTGTGTATGTGTGTGTGTGTGTGTGTGTGTGTGTGTATATATATATATATATATATATATATATATATATAGAGAGAGAGAGAGAGAGAGAGAGAGAGAGAGAGAGAGAGAGAGGTTTAAAAAATAGACGTGTGTATATTTCTGTGTTTATACATATATTTCCTAGTTTTGTCTCCTGAAAAGGTCTAGAAGTAATGACACCCCAGCAGCAATGAGCTTTCCAAGCATTAAGATCCTGATCTCTAAATACAATTGCCCAATTAAAAAAAAAATTATAGCTCCTTGGAGACAGGAGCCAACTGAAAAGAGCTCTTATTGGCCAAATCTGGGATAACTTCAGCAGAAAAAAATAAAGCAAAATAGCATAAGTCATTATAACACTTAGAATAAAACAAATATCCATAAATTCATACTGCTATAAATAGACAAATGAATAAATAGCAGAGAAGTAAAGTTATTTGTTTCATTTAAAATTAAATTTTAAATGCAAAAAAAATGTTAACTGAAAATTACCATTTGGCATTATATCACAGTAATAATCATTTAGGCCAGAATTCTCAATATATGCTAGAATTATTGGGCAAATGTTTGATGAGAAGAATATTTACAGTGTCTCACAATATCATACCACATACTCACAAGATTTGCTCACATTTTAATTACAAAGGGAAAGAATAGTGTCTTTACAGTGGATAAACCTGGCAGACACAACTTTAACCAAGTTATCATAGTTAACTCAAGGTAAAGAGTCTAATGTGTTGCATATACAGACATCAAAAGCCAAATAAAAATACATTAGAAATTATGTACACACTCTTGCACAGTCACAGAACAGATACATATGTAAACATAGTCACAAAAATACATATAAGTAGTTGAGTGAATAGAGTTGGATATGATGGGTAGGTAAATTTAAAAAAACAAAACAAAAATGAAATGGGCATCTTAAGCAAATATACCCTGTTTCATCACAATAAAAACACACCTGAAAAGTTCAGTATACTTAAATTTATTATGAAAACTGACTAATTAAAAAAGCAATAAGACAAATCATTCTTCAAAATAACCATCTATGACAAATTAAATTTGTTTTCTAAATCTAACCTTTTATATATGTGATTTTATATAATCACTAGGGGCCCAGTGCACAAAAATTTGTGCACTGGGGGGATGGGGTCCCTCAGCCTGGCCTGTGCCCTCTCGCAGTCTGGGATCTTTTGGGGGGATGTTCACCTTCTGGCTTAGGCCCGATCCTGTCCATGATTGCAGGCACAGGGAAGAAGCTGCCTGACCCTGATCGCAGGTGTGGGGGAGAAGCTGCCTGCAATCACCAATAGGCGGCTTCTCCATTGCGACCTGCGATCACAGCAGGCAGTTTCGCCCCACGCCTGTGATCAATGGACAGGTGGCTTCTTCAACTCCCTGCAGAAGCTAGCCTCAGGCACTGGAGCCGGTCTTCTCTGTCTCCCCTGCCTTCTGAGTCTCCAACAGGCCTGGGGTGGCCAGACCTAGAATGCTTGCATGGTAGCTGTGGCTGAAATGCAAGTATCCTGGCTCTGGCCTCTGCCATCTTTGTTGGGTTAATTTTTATATTTGTTCCTGATTGATCAGCGGGCATGGCTTGTGGGTGTAATGGAGTGAGGGTCAATTTGCATATTACTCTTTTATTAGATTAGATATAATCTGCAATAAGCAATTGCTCTAGTTTGCTTTTTTTTAATTTTGTTTTATTGCTTAAAGTATTACAAAGAGTATTACATAGGTCTCCTTTCCCTCTCCACCCCTTGACCTTCCCCTGGCCTCCCCTACCCACCAGTGTCTTGTGTCCATTGATTATGCTTATATTCATGCATATAAGTCAGTCCTTCAGTTTATCTCTTAACCACCCCTCACTCCAAACCTCCCCGGCCTTCCCACTGTAGTTTGACAGTCTGTTCATTTTTAAATGACTTGTGGGTGTAACGGAGTGAGGGTCAATTTGTATATTACTCTTTTATTAGATTAGATATAACCTGCAATAAGCAATTGCTTTAGTTTGCTTTTAAATTATCTCTGTCTATATACACATGCTTATAGAGATCAAACTCTGATCATTTTATTCTAAGCCCAAATCTAATTGCATTATACTATGCCACTTTTCCTATCATCAGCAGGAAGAGATGCAATCCCCATTTCATCATTTCCATTTCAATCCAGTGTCTTTCCCTTCCTCACTAAAAAAACAAAAGTAGCAGAGATACAAATACTCTGCACAGCAAATAAATATCTATAGAATACATACATACAAAGGAGGCAGTATAGGAAAATTGTTAAGGGTAAATAAATTGTAATCAAACTGCCTTGATTCAAATTCCCAGCTCTCCAGCTTATTACCTAAGTGATTTTCAGCAAGTTAACTTCTATGACCTGTAGCTTCTTGATCTGTAAAGTAAGGACATCAATGATATGCAGAAACCCCATCATTGTCACTAATAGAGAAATGTGCCAAGAAGGTTGGTCAACCTTAATTGCTTTGAATGGTCGGAGCTATTCACTCATTGTTTAGTTAAGACATTGGTAGTTAAAGCAACCTCCACCTGTTAATCACATGAAAATTCTTGCTGCTTGTCTATTATTGGAATTCCCTGCCTAAAGGATATGGGTGTTTCCCATAGCCTCAATAAAAGCTTTAAGCAAGGCCAGAGTAGTGGCAGTCCTCCCCCTAGAGGTGGTTTCCTGCCTGGCCCCCCACTTCCCAAATTAATTCTCTTCTAGTCTCTATTCATTTTGTGTGTGGCCTTCTCCAGAACCCGAACCCTGAATGGGAACCCTGAACCACGCGGGACGTGAAAGGGGCTCCCACAATGGTATATATCTCATAGGTCTTTTGTGAAAATTAAAGAGGGTCATGTATATCAGCATATTAGTACCGTGCCTGGCACATAGGAAACACTCAAAAATGTAAGTTATGATAATAATACTGACAAATTCTTTCTATTGAGCAGTATACTTCTTAGAGGAAAAGCTGTTCCATGGCCCTGAACCACACTACAATCTTTAATGAGTTGTTGCCTCTGATCACAAGGGAGATAGTACATTTAAATTAGAGAGAACTATCTACTGAACACACATACACATAAAACTTACTAACGTTTGTACAGTAGGGTAGTGTAGTCTCATACACCATATACATAAAGAAGGAGTGCATATCCTACTGACAGTGAATCAGTACAGGTATAATTACTTTTACATCAAAATACGTTATCTTCATCACTAGAAATTACTTTTCCAACCTAAAGCTGCTTTTTTTCACTTACTGCTAACCTTTCAGCATAAGGGTTATTACTTTATTCCACCTAATATATACTCTATCTAAAAAAATGTTCCACATATTTGTGACATCCCCATTTGGCATGACTTCAAAGATAAAGAAATCACTTAACTGAAAATCAAATCAATTTAAGTGGCACTGCCCTTCCTGTTATAAAAGTCCCAATACTAGACTACTTCAATCAACAATCAGCCCCACTACCATCCGGTTTACTTTGGATAAGGTCACCAATATCCCTGCCATTAGTATGGAAAGCAGATACCATTCATATCTTTGTGACGATTAAAATATTCCTCTAACTATGATATTGATGCATGAAGCAGAAAAAAAACACCCTGGTTTTATTAAAGGCACAATACCCTAATGATAGACAAATGTTCTTTAAAAACTATATAGAAGGAGTGTTGCTCAGTGGTTGAGTGTTGACCTATGAACCAGGAGGTCATCGTTAGATTCCTGATCAGGGCACATGCTTGGGTTGCAGGTTCAATCCCTAGTAGGGGTGTGCAGGAGGTAGCTGATCAATGATTCTCTCTCATCATTAATGTTTCTATCCCTCTCCCTTCCTCTCTAAAATCAATAAGAATATATTTTTAAAAAATTATACCATAGGAAAAAAAGGGGAAAAAAACCTTCCATGGTGTCTTCTGCAATCTCTTCATGAACACTTAATCTTAAAAAGTTCCAAGAAAATAGGCTTGCTGCTAAGTGTTGTCAACCATAAAAAGAAATAACATTTTAATACAATGGATTTAATACAAATTGATGTATAGTATTTCTGTACATACCTGTATAATTGGTACTGGTGCACATTTATTAATAGCAATGTCAAAAGAAAAAATTGAAATATTTAATGAAATGTCTATAAAATCTTTGCCTTGGGCCAGATGCCATAAGCAGTAAGCACCCACCTAAAAGATGTTTTTAAAAATACCTATTTTCAACAAAATAATTGTACTTTTATCCAAGAGTCTGTAGCACTCTTAAGTGACTAAACCTTACTCCATTAAAATGCTCTAAATCAAAAAAGCAATTTTAAGTCATCTATCTACTTTAATGGAGAATAAATTATGGCAAATATAATTTAAAATATTTTATACACATAGCTTTTCAACAGATATGCTATCATAATTATATGATGTACTTATGAAAGATAGCTTTCCTATCTACACACTTCCTGGAAGATAGAAGGAGGGCAATGTTATCTGTGTCATACTGAGTGTATAGAGAAGCTAGACAGCTAACTTAAAAGTGGACCCAGATAAACAATAACATAAAGAATTGATAGTCACTCAACCATGTGAAGGCCTAAGCCATGATCTCATACTGAGGTGTTTTTAAAACCACTTATTATGATCACTCAAATATAACTTCTAAATAATTTGATGCATACTTAATTCTTTTTTCTTCAAACTTTTATTCCTAAACCATCCACTTTCCCCATCAAGCAATTGTTTTTATTAGTTTCTTGAATATTCTTACAGGGATATTTTACTTTCTAAACTCTTTAGAGGTTAAGTGAAACTAAGGATGATGGGCTTTAGGATGAAGAATATTTTCTCTGCCAAAGCCATTCATTCCTTAAGTCTGCCTCTCATACCCAGAAGGATGGTGGGTGGGTCTAGCTAGATACCCTTTTAGGAGATTTATAGAAGTTTTAACTCTACATCCCTAAAAGAGTGGAACTTTTTGCTCTGTCATTTCACATGTGCATTCTCCTCTGCTCTCTTTTAATCAGAACATTCATTCTACTTTGAAATATACTTTTCCTT
>PVJC01023408.1:0-26413 GCA_004026665.1 Murina feae | reverse complement strand
CCGCATGCTCTAGTGCCTTGAAGAGCGGGATCTACCTCATGGCCACCATGGCAACAGGTTCCGAGAGACCAGGCGAGCTCACGTGCTGACAGGGTCAGTAGTTCTGGGCCTGCCACGTAACTAGCGTCCACGATGGCAGCATCCACGTGACACAGCTTTAGGAACCCACAGTGCTCCCAAGCTGGGCCAGCTTCATGACGGTAGGGTTCCCCTCACCTGCTTGTTTCAGGAAACTGTTCTCTTCATGAGACCTGGAGATCTGAGATTGCCCACATTCCTGGGCTCCCCAGTGATGGTGGTGCCTCTGGGTGCCCTTCCTCAACACACAAGCTGGGCTTCACCTGTCCCCACCTCTTCTCTAATGTGCTGATTTTATGGGGGTTTTCTAGTAACACATGCAATTTAATACATAAATTAATACATAGCAATGAAATAGGTCCTCCCTAAAACCATAACCATCACCATATTGTGAGGACTACTTCAAAAGACTGAGCTATGGGCAATAAAAGACAAATGTGTGTGTTAATCATGTTAAAGGCAAACTTTAAAAATTTACTCACCTTTAATGTCAATTAATATTCCAATATGTGGGAAATGCTTCTAACATTCAGATTAGGTAAATATCAACAGTGTGCTATGTTAGTAAAAAATATTGTTTTAAAAATTATTTTATGCAAAGAAAGTATCATTAAACCTAACATTGCATTAAGGGGGAAAAGACTAAAAAGCTTTAGGTACAGTTATCATTAACTTAATTTCATGTGAGTTTAAAGAAAATATATTTCTGGGTACACTTTATGATTTATGCTGTTTCAAAACTCTAAATGTTTTTTTTCTGCTCATTTTTAAATACTAAATTAGGGTAGACATGTGACCATAGAGGCTTACATGTCCATACCATCCACATAGAGTTTCCATTTACTTTATGCCTGTGTTTTTCTGGTGTGTTCACATCCTACAGGTATTGCCTTCCAACGTATTACTCTTTCCTTTAGAAATTTATTTTGCTGTAATACTGCTTAAGGTCAGCTTTCTCTGGATTCTTCCCCCATTCACTATCTTCCTCTAGATTCTTTCCCCTTCTCCTTATCCACATGAGTCTGTCCAATTTGATTTCTAAAACTAACATTCTATTTGTTGTTCTGAAAAAAAAACTATGTGCTTGATAGTTCTGAAATCCTCAAGAGCTTAGTTCACCACAGCGTCCTGATCTGTTGCTAATTTTGTGCAGTTTTTTTCTACTGACCTGAAATTCAGAACCTGTGATGATTTTGCCAAATTTTTCAGTTAACTTTCAAATCTATTTTGCCAGTTTAATTAAAAATAATGTTTCAGATTAGGGTGGTGGCAGTGACTATGAAAATAATTGACCATTAAAAGGAATATTTTGGTGAAATGAGCAAGAGGAATTGCTTATGGTCTAATATAAGAGTGAAGAGGTGCTCAAAATGGTGTTTGGCTTGAGCAATTAGATGAACATTTTACAGAAATGGGGGAAAGTGGGAGAATGATTGGTAATGACAGAAGCAGGCACTCTCTTTGGTTATATTAAGTTTGAAGCACATAAAAGATAGCATGTGATATATCAAAGGAGTCTTTGAACTGAAAGGAAAAGGTCTGTTTAGATGTCACTTTGGGAAGCCTTTCTTGAATGCCCACTTCCCATGCCTTTAAGCTTGTTACCCATAGCATCTATCATCACTTCATTGGAGATTTTATCAAATTTACATTGCAATTTCCTTTTTATTGGTCCATTTTCTCTGTTAGTGATTGTGAGCGGTTTGTGGAACAGAACCCATGTTCTCATGTTTTTCTCAGGCTCTTTTCTGGCTCAATGCTGACAGTAATCTCTTCTTATTTGTTCAATGCATGCATATAACAAGGTAGTCAACTCCCTTTTTTTCTATAGCTCCAATTGTTAAAACTCATTTTCCAAATTAGCTAAAATTTTCCTTCATCTATCTTCTATTCCTATGAAGCTAGATGCTATTAATTTACTTGTCTGAATACTGACTTCAATAATTTGCTTTAGATCATATATCGGGATGAGTATACTACCCTTTCAAACCAGGCATGCAATAAAAATCCCAACACTGTTTCTATATGTAATATCTTAAAGTATGTCTCCTCAAATATGTTTTTTTATTGTCTTCCATAGCCAAATGCAAGATAAAATATATACTATTCAATTTCATCTTACTAGAGATTCAGCACTTAATTCCAGAAGTGGAGATCATTTGGGATCATACATATATATTTAAATATCTTGAATTACACTTTTACCTTTAAGTGTTCTGATGCCAAAGTCAGGCGTCAGGTCCTTCTCCCCAGCTTCAACCAGAAAACACTTTCTGGTTAACAGAAAATTTATTTTATGGTAGCTTAACATAGAGTTTATTTTTGGTAATTTTTAAAAACCTCTTTCTACAGCAAGTCAATGGTAACTTCCTCAATAATGTAGTCAACACCACGCCCTTATCCTTCCCCAAGTTGCCACCATCACCCAATTAAAATGGTTTTAATGTTTAAAATTTGCATGATTATGATTTGCCCAGTATTAATTAAAAATGGGTGGCTAATTTTAATGAATCATCAATCTAAGTTATTTTGAAAAGATCCCAGTAATTTGGTATCTTAGTGAATATTCTTACAAGGTTTCAATTCCCACCCCCAGCTATAAACACAAAATGGACTTTATGCAAAAAAAATTGTCAGTTTTTTGGTTGATTTCTCACTCTCCGCCCCCACACACACACACAACATACATACACACTGCCTGCCTTCCCTCTGAGGTTGAATGGTCTGTTTGATGTTTCTATGTCTCTGGATCTATTTCAGTTCATCAGTTTGTGTTGTTCATTAAACTTGTATGCATGACACAGACAGTAGGGGAGTGAGGGCAGGTGCTGGGGAGGTGGGAACGACCTGGGAGAGGTAAATGGCGGGGAGAGACATATATAATACTCTAAACAATAAAAAATAAAATAAAAATTTTAAAGATTAAAGAATTTGTCAGTGCCAAAAATGCTTACAATTCAATTTATCTTGTCTCACCTTTTTTTGTGGAAGAAAAAAAGTTGTCTTTTTGGCATGTTCAGAAAAGAGAATTTGCCTTTTTGTGTGTGTGGCTAATTGACACTCTCTTTGTTTGACTCTGGTTCTTCTTTTCCCCTATCTGCAGTACACCAGATTTGTTTAAATAGGGAAAATGATATTATATCACCAGATAATCTTATACCAACAGTCTTGTGAATACAAGTTAATTTGTGGACCATCTAAATCCCTTTTGGACTATTCATTCTACCAGCTACAAACCCAACCAATCATATGCTTCTGCTCATATTTGCCATTTTATTCAAATCTCAAGAACACCCAACTATTAAATGCCTTTCCTAAGTGTAAATACATCACCATATAAATTTATGTGCTTTTTTGATAGGATTAACACATCAAGGAAATACTGTAGTCTATTTTTTTTCCTGTTCCTGATGACCCCTTGTTGAATTATTTTTATTTTATTTTATTTTACTTTTTAGATTTCAGAGAGGAAGGGCAAAGGAGAAAGAGATAGAAACATCAATGATAAGAGAGAATTTTTGATTGGCTGCCTCCTGCACGCCTACCACTAGGGATCTAGCCTGCCACCCAGGTATGTGCCCTTGACAGGAATCAAACCTGGGACCTTTCAGTCCATAGGCTTATCCTCTATCCACTAAGCCAAACCAGCTAGGGCCATGTTGAATTCTGATGATATTCCCACAAGGTCACACAGAAACTTGATGTTGCAATTGAAACCAGAATCCTGAGATTTAGATTCCCTGGATATTACTCCCTCTACACTATGGTGATGCTCAAATGTTTACAAGAGGTGCTGATTATATAAAAGGGAGCATTAGAGTAAAGAAAATTAAGATGAAGCCCTTTAAAGGTAAAGTACCCTCACAGCCTTCTTCCATGTATATGTTATCTCTTCTTCATTTTCATGTATATAGTCATATTTCTCTAACTTAAAACTGAGCTCATATGAATATCAGCTTCTAAGCAAGCTATAGAAGAAATAAAATTATTACCACTTTATAATGTGATCTCCCCAGAGGTACAGTCTTGTTTAATTATTTCCTCTCTCATTCCCAAAATTATCTTTGGGTGGGAAATGACCATTTACATAAAACAGTATGTAGAAATTAAAACACTTTAATATAATATAAACGTTTCCAGAATATAGACTTTGTATCAGTACTTTTAAAACTATATATCATCTAAGATTATTATAGACTATTTCATTTTCCACTTTTGGAACTATAAAATACAAAAATACACTGCAAATTAGATTTAATAAACAAAAAAATCAGTCTAGATCTCTTCATACATTTTTCTTAGAGAAAATCAAGAAACATAAACAAACACACAACAGTAAAATACCATCAACACTAACACAAACCCAAAGAATGGATTTTGTAATGCTAGTAAGTCTTTCACTTGAAATAAATGGTCTCCGCCCTAGCCAGTTTGGCTCTGTGGATAGAGCGTCGGCCTGAGGACTGAAAGGTCCCAGGTCCAATTCTGGTCAAGGGCATGTACCTTGGTTGTGGGCACATCCCCAATAGGGGGTGTGCAGGAAGCAGCTGGTTGATGTTTCTCTCTCATCGATGTTTCTGACTCTCTATCCCTCTCCCTTCCTCTCTGTAAAAAATTAATAAAATGTATTTTTAAAAAAAGAAAGAAAATATTTGTAAAATAAATAAATGGTCTCCCATGGGTAAATAATTCATTATCACAGCAATTTGATGAGTAGAAAGAGAGACAACCTCATTAAGAGAAATTACATTATATGTAAGAAATATGTAATCTATCTATCTATCCCTCTCTCCCTCCCTCAAAAGAAAATGAGGAAAAATAACTTGACAAAAAGGCATATTAAATACTTTTACTTCATTTGGCTTTTGTTAGAGGTTAAAGTCACTGTCCACTTAGGAAAATTCAAATAACATTAATATCATGAAATGAAACTCTTTAACTTATTTCTTCAATTCTAACTTAAAATAACAAAACTAAAACATTGAAAATCCAAGAGTAGACTCATCCCAAAGAATGACTTCTGTCTTTTCTTCAACAGGTATACTTTTGTCTTATGTTCTTGTTTTGTTCTTAATGTTCTTTCTCAAATGCTAGATTTAGGGTTGTTTGTTTCTTCTTTTAATTCAATTTCAATTTTTACACACACAGGAAAAGCTTTCCTGAACTGACACTGACTGTCTCTCTTTTTCTTCACTGAATATTTCTTTGCCTGAATCCATATTCTTACACGATTTCTTCAATGCATCTTCGGGTAAATTAATCTGAAAGTTCAAAATCCAAGAATAGACTCATCCCAAAGCATTTCCTCTTCTGTCTTTTCTTCAACAGATTTCTTTTTCTCTTTTCTGTGCTTACGTTCTTCTTTTGTAGAGGATATATCATGGCTTTTTTTCTTTTTTCGGTGCTTAAGCTTCCTCGAACTGACACTAACTTTATCTCCCTCTCCTTTCTTTGGTTGGATGCTCTTGTCCTTATTTAGATCCATATCCCCACCACTCTTTTTCTTTTTATGCTTGGAATGTTCTTTCTCTGGCTTTTCTTCACCTTTCTTCAGATGCCTTCTCTTCTGATGTCTCCGTTTATGACCTGCTTGAGGGTCACTGGTGTTTTCTAAGGAGAGGTGCTTGTAAACTTCAGATTCTACACTGTATAAGCCAGAGTTATTTTCTTGCTTACTAAGGCTTAGGGGTACTGGTTTTTCTGGGAAATAGTCTCTGGCGGGCTGACAATAGGTCATAGAGTCTAGTTTCTGTTTGCTGTCATGAGCTGGTAAGCAATGAGGTAACTGATTTTTCACTGCTTGTGAAATATTGTGTGATTCTGGGTAGGTCTGGAAAGTCTCAAATGGGAACCTTGGCTCAGACATTCTATGTCTGGGTCTGGAATCAAACATTTCTCTGTACCCATGGGTTTCCATAGAGCTATCACTTATCTTTCTGAAACTAGTCTTCGGATGTAGTCCTCTGGCTTTCTGCACTTCAATGTAATCTTCAAGTTCATTTTGGAAAGAATCACATGTCCTCTCTAAATAAGCTGGTGGTAACCAATGATGTGACTGGCTTTCCACTGGTGAAATATTGTATGGTCGTTGGAAGGTATGATAAGTCTGAACTGGAAATCTTTGCTCATTGATTCTTTGTCTGGATCCAGAATAAACTTCCCTGTACCCATGGGTTTCCATAGAATTTCCTCTTATCTTTCTGAAACAAGTCTTTGGATGTAATCCTCTGGCTTTTTGCACTTTGATGTAATCTTCCAGTTCATCTTGGAAAGAGTCGTGGTTTTCCACTGTTTGTGAAATTTTGTATGATTCTGGGTATGTCCAGAAAGTCTCATATGGGTGTCTTTGTTCATATACTCTATGTCTGGATTGGGAATCAACCACTTTTCTGTATCCATGGGTTTCCAAAGATGTATCTTCCATATTTCTGAAACAAATCTTAGGCTCTGGTTCTCTAACTTTCTGCGCTTTGATATAATCTGCACTTTCAACTTGGTAAGAGTCTTGTGTCTTCTTTGAATTTTTCACTAGATTGATAGCAATGGATTCTCTGTAACAAAGACAGTAGAAAGTTCTTGTTACTAGATTATTTTATTCTGAATATTTTTCTGTACCTTTGAAAAGATTAGTCTAAAAAAACACACAAAATTTAAAAACCTACCTAAAATAAAAGCTATAAATCATGACTTTTTATGCCAAAAAAGAAGCAGCAAGAATGGTTAGATATGTCCCAGGTACTTCTCAATATTCTACATATAAAAACATGTTCAGGCCTGGGAAGATGGGTACAAAGAAGCAGACATATCTGATACTATTATAGTACTTAAAATGTAAGACATGCTGGGATGTATGGGAAAGAACCAATAATATTTAAAGACCATCAGAAGATGATCTCATCAGAATATCACATTGTTTTAAAAGTTTTGATTAGTTCCTTGTATAAATATTTTAAATGTGATGGATATTTATTCTGGAACCCTGAGATTTTCTTAGAAGTCTAAATGAAGGTTAATTTGGTGAGTCAGACAATGTAGCTCCTAAGTATTCAGACTCAATAGTATAAATCTCTTCTACTAGAATAAAATAATGTAATGTTATGCTTTGATTTTAAAAGCAACAAAATAATATACAATAGCTACCAGTAAGTACCCGTCTGTCCTGCTACCTGACTTATCTAGACCCTAAATGTCCTCTCAATCTTCTCCTTAAAATAATAGAATAGAATGGGATAAACATTTATTGAGCTCCTACTATGTTCCAAGCCAGGCACTTTACCCATATTTTTATATTTCATTATAACCACTTTATATCAGAACTGTCCAAAGTTACATAATTGATAGAAAGACAGATCTGGTATTCCAATCTAGGTCTAACAGCAAGACTTTTGTTATTAACTACTATATTTCACTGGAAGAATGATGAACAGATCACTGAATCTGGAACTAAGCCAACCTACCAGGTATTATTTGAATTTGTATGGTCAGCCAGAGAATGATCCTTTAACATATCTCTCCAAAGAAAAATAATGCTGTTAGAGAACTTCCTGGGAGATGTTACAAGCATTAAATATGTTACAAATACCACAAATCATACACAGGATTAACTCATAAGGAAATAAATGCCTAGAAAATTTGTAAAGTACATGCAAGGGTACTTGGTAGAAGCCCTGGTCTTTGGTGTTACAGGAGCATTTTGGCAGAAAGTACTTACTTAATTTGATGTTCACTTCCTTGCATATGGAACCGGAACATTTCTAATGATGTAAAGGTGATATTACAAATATGACAAATGTAGGTTCTCATACTAAATGCTGAAAAAACAGTTCAAATTAAGAAGGTCAATATGGATACACTTAGAATCACATAGCTGGACAGGAATTTACTAGACACCATCTACTTGAACTTACCCAATCCTATATAATAAAAGCCTAATATATAAATCAACTGAACTGCAGAATGACCTGCAGAATGACTGGTCGCTATGACATGCACTGACCACCAGGGGGGCAGATGCTCAATGCAGGAGCTGCCTCCTGGTGGTCAGTGCGCTCCCACAGGGGGAGCACTGTCTCAGCCAGAAGCCAGGCACGCAGCTGGAGAGCACAGTGGTGGTGGCTGGAGTCTCTCCTGCCTCCGCAGCAGCAGCAGCACTAAAGAACAACTAGCTAAGTGGTAAGGAGCAGTGAACAGGTGGGCAGTATGGAGCAAAGGGTCCTAGACTGTGAGAGGGATGTGTGACTGCTGGCTTAGGCCCACTCCCCCTGGGACATCCCCCAAGGGTCCCAGACTGTAAGAGAGTCCAGGCCAGGCTGAGGGTACCCCTCTCTCCTCCCCGTTACACAGATTTTACACCCAACCAAAACCTGAAACATCTCAAAAGATTAAAAGCAAACAAAAGCAAATTTTTACTCTCTTACCTGAAATCACTGTAGTACATTAGTTAGTCAAAAGTACTTTCCACAGACAGATTTTAGAAAGGAGGTAGGTTTTGTGAGACCCACTCTCAGGATAAAAGCTGAAAGCAAAATTCTAAAACAAAACTATGACTTACCACTTCAAAAGAGTTAATAGCTACAGAATAGGTATACTAACTACCTCTCTATTCTGCTATTTAGGCAGAATTGTAAACAGGGGATAAATTAATTTTTATTTTCTTAATATCATCATCCTTCCATTATCTCTTTGGTCAGAAGAAACAAATTAATAAATTTCATAAGCCAAAAATAAAAAACAATCCCACCCTTAAAAGACAATAAATTGGTGGATACAGAGATTTTAGGGTCGAGCAAGGTCATCTTTGAAATCAAATAGCAACTTAATCATTTAAATTATGCTATAATAATCATTACCAAGTATATTGACCTTTTTGAAGCCAAGATTATTCATAGAAATAGGAAACTAGTGTCAAGGGGAAAGAAAGATGCTAATTTTGAAGAACATGAGAACTCTGCTCACTTTTGACACACTATTTTGGGGCAAGGAGAACTTAGCAGATCATAACAAAGTTTGAATGAGTGATTCTTCAAAACTATCCTTTCTCCCTGTGCTCTGATTTTGTGCTTGCAAAGTTACATTCTGATTGTAAATTGGCTTCCCATATTATTTGATACCAAAAAAAAAGGATACCCTGGATGACTATTTTTTTAAAACCCTGGGAACTGAAAAAATATACAAGGTGGGGCAAAAGTAGGTTTATAGTTTTGAGTATGCAAGATACATTTTATTTTTGTATTATTATTTATTATTATCTTGTTTTCCATAGGAACAAGTGGGATGTTAATGAAAAATACAGATCTTCAGTCTCTTCCATTGGAGAACATGCTTTTCTGTATCTGGGGCAGGGCATTTGTATTTTCATAATACCCAAGGCTGTGGTTGTCAGAGAATGTGTGAGAAATGCACTAAGGGAATACTTTCCAGTTCCTTATTTATTAGCATCTTCCAAGTCTGTCTGTGGTGTGGTGAGTACCTGATTTGAGGTAGATGAACTCAGAATATTCTGGACTTCTTTCAAAGCTAAGGACTAAATTGAGGACTCTTCATGCTCACAACAATGCTTTTCAGTAAATTACTATCTTTATTCAACAGATATGGAAATTAAGGCTCAGATTCACTTGGCCAATACCATACATTTTGAGGGCATTCAAGTTATGAAAGATAAGCAGGAGTCCCTGTTTCCTCTAAATTAGTGTTTCTCAATGCTAGTTACACATTAGGGCCACATGGAGAACTTTAAAACTTTTCATGTCACAGTTCACATCAGGCCCATTAAATCAGAATCTCTTGAGAGTGGAACCAGGCTTTCTGACTTATTAAAAGTGTTCTAGATGATTTTTCTGTGTAGGCACTGTTGAGCACCACTTCCCTAGATTATCAAGCCAATGACCTTCATTATTATTATAAACTCAGATTATATTTCAGAGGTTTTACGTATATCTTTAGTGCTTGTAAAATAAAAAAATGGTATATAACGTCTTTCTCAGTTCCTCCTTTGTTTCTTCAAAAATCACATAAGATTATAATATAAATTAGAGGCCCAATGCACAAAATTCATGCATGGGGGGGGGGGTCCTTCAGTCCAGCCTGCACCCTTGGGAGATGTCTGACTGCTGGTTTAGGCCCCATCCCTGGCAGTCAGACATCCCTCTCACCATCCGGGATGCTGCATGCACCAGTAGCCATACTTTTTATACAGGTGAAAGGCATCTTGCTGTTGCCCTGATTATAAAAAGTAGTACATAATATGATCCTTCTGAGGCAGTAGGACCATTTTCCCCATAATATGGGTAGAAAAACTGAAGCAGAGAGAAGTTAAGTAATTGGCTTTGTCACACAGTTATAAGTGTCAGAATTAGGGCTGACCAAAAAATGTGCAAGCCAGAGTCCATGCATGTCATCGCTGCATCATCCTGTTTTTTTCAGTGTTAGAGTAGCCTTGCCAAGTTTTAATTTTTAAATCTAAGAGACTGTTCCCAATACATAGGGTAGGGTCCCTGGGCATGGCTGGCAATCAGGGCCAATCTGTGGGGCAACCAGTGGGCAGGGTGATGGGGGGGAACCCACTGGCACCCACCTTGGCTAGCAACCTGGCACCACCTGCTGGTCACCTCCCTTTTGAGGGGCAGACACTCAACACAGGAGCTGCCCCCTGGTGTTCAGTGCATGTCATAGCAACCAGTCATTTCATCATTTGGTCTATTTACATATTAGGGTTTTATATAGGAGTAGAGGCCCAGTGCACAAAATTCTTGCACTGGGGGGTCCCCTCAGCCTGGCCTGCACCCTCTCACAGTCTGGGAGCCCTCAGGGGGATGTTTGACTGATGGCTTAGGCCCACTCTCCCCAGAAATCCTTAGCACTTCTGGCTGAGCAGCACTCCCCATGTGGGATAGCACTGACCACCAGGGGGTAGCTCCTGCATTGAGCATCTGTCCCCTGGTGGTCAGTGCACATCATAGCTACTGGTCATTCCACCATCAGGCTGAAACCGGCTCTCCAACATCCCCCAAGGGGTCCTGGATTGTGAGAGGACACGGGCCAGGCGAGGGACCCCACCGGTGCACAATTGAGGCCAGGGAGGGACATGGGAGGTTGGCCAGCTGGATTGGGATCACAGGAGGGCTGCCGGGCATGTCCAGTGAATCTCGTTCAGTCCCGATCAGCTGGATCCCAGCAGCAAGCTAACCTACCAGTCAGAACGTCTGCCCCTTGGTGATCAATGCATGTCATAGCGACTGGTCCATCAGTCGACTGTCTGCCCCCTGGTGGTCAGTGCACATCATAGTGAGCCATTGAGCATCCTTAGCATATCATTAGCATATTACGCATTGATTGGTTGAACAGCCAACTGGATGATCACACACTTAGCACATTTGGCTTTTATTACATAGGATAATACAAGGTTTTATATAGGATAATACAAGAGTTTAGAGGAACAGCAGGTCACACATGAAAGGTCCAAAGGCAGTTCTGAAACTGTGGTCTCATTACTATTAACTTATCCATTGTCTTTTTCACACACTGATAATCCTTATCTTTTTGTAAGATACCCACATTGCAGAAAATAATATATAAAAACAGAAAGGGTTTCTGTGAAGATATAAAATAATTTATTGACCCTGATATAAAAATTCCTGGGTCTAATACTCCTGGAATCTGCCTCCATATGTCTGTTATGCTCTCTACCCCCCTATCTGAATCTGCTCCTTGGTCCTGTCCACCTTTGCTGTCCTTAGCTCTGCTAGGATTCATTGTTTCTGACTTCACCCAGAAACTCAAGCTTCTTATACCTTATACTTTTCAAAATCTTTCATAACCACTTGTGGGTCCCACATTTCTCCTAATAACAACCCAATCTTATAACTCCCTTGATTAAGGTCTTTGTTTTCAAAGCATAAATTAGGGAAGTGCATGTCTTCATAGTCCAACATTGTGGCTCTCAATTGGCTCTATATTATAATCAATTGGGGAATTAAAAAAGAAAACAAAACACTAATATTTAGGTCCCAGGGATTCTTATATAATTGATTTGGGGGAAGACCTGAGCACTAGAATTTCTAAGAACTCCATGAGTTATCCTAATATTTAGTCAAGGATGAGAAACATGGGTCTAATGTCTTAAATGGGAATAAAGCAATTGATAGGTATATGAAAGTAAAAATGCAACTTAATAAGGGATTTAACTTATGAAGAAAAAAATGACTAGTTTATCTTTTAAAATTTTTATGACAGGAGAACAAAACATTTTTAAAACCTAACATTTGTTGAGGACCTATTCTTTGATGGATACTGTACATACTGCTTTACCTCATCCTTTTTCAATCCTAGGAAGTAGCCTTATTTTCATTTTATACCTGAAGAATCTGAATTGCAACTGGGCAAGTGTCTTTGAACATGTCTCTGAATCTATGTTTATCCCTCTACACATTTCCTCTCAATAAACTATTAGCAAATATTCATTGAGGGACAATTATATAGTCATTATCATATAAAGCACCTAGAAGAATATTGAAGAATAAAATATAATCCTTTGTCTCAAGGAGGCTAATTCAATTAAGGGACTATAGTTAATGGAATTGTCAATAAACAGTAAAGCCTATGAGAAATCAGAGGAAGAGGATAATACCAAGAGCTAGAGCAGTGAGAGAGGTCATGATGGATCTTGGAGGAGAAGAAGGATTTGAAATGTAAAGAAAGCAGATAAGGGCATTCCAGGGGATGAAAACAATATCAGGTATGGCAGAGACAGAAATTAGCATGATGTGTTTAATTCAAATAATCTGTTCAAACAAGCACCAATGTGGCACCAAACATCATGCTAGATGCTAAGGGTACAAGATGAATAAAATGGGCAGGGTTGCTCACAATTCCAAATGAGAAACAGATGCATGAACAGAGAAGTTCAAATTCATTTGGTAAAAGGTAAAAGAGAATGCTTAATGTGTATAGGAGCTCAAAGAAGCAGAGGCAATGAGAACAATATGGGGCTCTGAAGAGAGCTATTGGAAGAAATGATGCCTTAATTAAACTCGAAAGGATGAAAAATAGTTAACATGATTAAAAGAGTACCATAGGCAGAGGAAATGGCATTAAAAAAGATGTGATACACACACACACACACACACACACACACAGTGGAATACTACTCAACCATAAGATGAAATACTGTCATTGCAACAACATGGATAGATCTTGAGAATATTATGCTAAGCGAAATAAGTCAGACAATAAAAGTCAAGAACCATATAATTTCACTCATGTGAGATATAAAACTGGACGCAACTAATGAAAAAAAAAACAAGACAAACAAAAACTCATAGACACAGACAACAGTATGGTGTTTACCCGGGAGTAGCAAAGGGTAAAGGAAGTCAAATATATGGCGAGAGAAGATTTGAATTTGGGTGGTGGGCACACAATGCCATATACAGATGATGTAGCATAGAATTGTACACTTGAAACCAACGTCACCCCAATAAATTCATTTTTAAAAAGAGAAAAAAACACTGAAATGTCTGCAGGAACTTCTTAAAATTTCACATTGTTAAAAAAATTTCCGAATTGTTTTAGAAATAAATATAAGGGTATGAGATGGGAAAGGCAAAAGTTTGTCAGATCAAGAGAGACATATGCTATGTTAAACATTTTTTGTGGAAAACGAGTAAACTCGAATCCACCAAGGAGACTGTCAATGGCAAACATTGGAACCTCTAGTTGGAACCGGCAAAAATAAAAATGTTTTATGTTGTTGTCGTGTGTGTGCCGCTCATAAACTACGCAGTGAAACGCGGTACATGTGCAAGTTTTGTAATTTACCCCTGCACAAAGGAAAGTGTTTCAGACGCTACCACACAGTGGCGGGAAAATGCCCGCTTACAAATTAAGAAGCCTAGACGTTTTATTTTGTGCATTGGGAACCTTGAAGTGGTTCAAGCAGAAATGTCTCCTGTAGCTACAATAGGAAGGATGACTTTGAGATAGTAAGCCTGGAAGTAAGGAGACCACAGTTATGTAAATACTAGACGCCCGGGAAAGGGTTGCTGATCAGCAGCAGAATTTAATCCAATCATCAAAGTCATTTTACATTAGTTTCTAAAGCTAGAGCTCAAAGAAGAGATTATCAACCTTGCCTTGACTATTCCAGTTTTTAGAACAGTAACCATTTGAGGATATTTGATAATATTACCCAAACTTTTTTCTTTGAGCTCTAGCTTTAGAAACTAATGTAAAATGACTTTGATGATTGGATTAAATTCTGCTGATGATCAAAGAATTCTGCCTTTCCCAGGCAGATGAAAATATTATCCAAACTTTTTTCTCTTATTCTAATAACCCTGAGACCTCTGACGGATTTGCACACTGGTGGGGTCGGTCCCTCAGTGTGGCCTGTGAGGATCGAGTTGAAACTGGCAGTCCAACGCCACCTGCCACTTTTGCCTGCTACTCCAGCTCATCCCAGCCCCACTTCTACTAGGTAATGAGAGAATAACAATGAGATATAAGTAAAGCCTTTCAGAAGGTTATTGCAGCATTAAAGTGTGAGATGATGGTAGTGGAGTGTAATGGAAGAGTACAGGAAGGAGAAATAGTTCTAAGAAGACTTAGTAAGATTGACTGATGGACAGGATAAAGGGAATTAAGTAATCAAAAGCCCAAGTGTAGGTGACAAATAGTGGTACTACTGGCAAAGTGAGAAAACTTGGGAAATTCAAGTTGGTTTTAGTGGAGATTATTATTTCAATGTAAGATATGTTGCGTTACAGGTGAAAATGAGACATTTATGTGCAATAACGGGGCTAGAAATTAGTAAGATATGCAAAACAAATAAATAAATAATACATACATACTTTAGTTCCATATTGTTATGGTAGCCATTCCTATGCTAATAAGATCTGGGCTGGATAAGGAACATGAAGAAACAATGAGAATGATGAAGAAAGAGGGAGATTAGATATAGTAGAAACATATAAACAATAGTAAATGGAAAAGAAGGCAAAGAGAGTAAGAAGGGAGAAAATGGTTGGAGAGTGAAATATTTAAGATGGCAGGTATTAAACACTTTTTATCTTACCATTTGCTCACATATAATGTAGGCTTCTGCTGTTACTGTTCTTTGAAATTCTCATTTGCTAAATTAAATTCTCCAGCTACTTTTTAATCCTCAAATGGTTACTGTTCTAAAAACTGGAACAGTCAAGGCAAGGTTGATAATCTCTTCTTTGAGCTCTAGCTTTAGAAACTAATGTAAAATGACTTTGATGATTGAATTAAATTCTTCTGCTGATCAGCAACCCTTTCCCAGGCAGATGAAAATATTATCCAGACTTTTTTCTCTCATTCTAATAACCCTGAGACCTCTGAGGTCTCAATGAAATGAGTACTAAAATGACCCCCCTTTCAGGGTACACACACTTCTCATAGCTGACTCAGTTCCAATTTTATCTGCCATTAAACTAGAATCCACTTATTTCAGATACCCTCAGCCCAACAATACAAATAAATACATAAATAAATAAATAAAAAACCTCTACCAAGTGGAAGTTTGTGATTTCTCTAAACATGTACTGCTTTCAGAAGCCCTATGACTTCTATTTCTACACTTGCTTAAATAAAAATTCTTTAAAATCCTACATAAAAACACAGATCTCTGTGTAACTTTGGGAGATAATATGAATCACATTAAGAAACTTAAGTAGTATAAACACAGGATTAGCACTCAATATATAAAAATAAATAGCAGATAGCAGGGGGTGAGGGTGAGGGCAAGACTGGGGATATGAGAGGACAATGGGAGGATAAAGACACATTTGTAATAGTTTAATCAATAAAAATTTTTAAAAATAGTTCGTTGGTTCATATATTAGACTAATCTCTATTGAGGTAGACATACTCTGCCACTGGAAATAGAAATTAGTTGAGTGAAGTCCCTTCCCTCATATACTTTACATTCTAATGGGAGCTAAAGATACGTGGAGAAATAACTAGATACGCAAGAATGGGTGGAAGTTAGCCAAGACAAGAGGGACTTGGAGATATTCCAGGCAAAGGCAACATGAACAAGGTCATAGAGACAAGAAATAGGGTAATGATTTCTGAAAACCTTAAAGAGTTTGTAGGTTCTGACCCACGCAGATCATGGCAGGAAATAGTGGAGGATAAGCCTAGAGAAGGTAGGCAGGGACAACATGGTAAAGAGCTATGAAGCTTAGATTTTATCCTTAGAAAATGTAGAAACAATTAAGAATTTTTAAGCAAGGGTATCACATGGAAAAATGTGCACTTTACGTGAAATATTCTAGTGGTTAAATTGAGGACAGATTTGGATAAACAAAAATGATAGCAGGAAGAGTGGTTGGGAGGTTATAGCAATATTCTAGAACAATGCTTCTCAAAATTTATTGTGTATACAAATCACCTGGGGATCTTGTTAAAATGCATATTTTGATTCAGTAGGTCTGAAGTGAGGCCTGAAATTCTTTTTTTCTAACAAGCTTTCAAGTGATGCCAATGAATATGTCCACAAACCATACTTTGAGTATCAAAGCTCTAGGAAAGATGTTGAGGGTCTGAACTAGTGTGGGAAGAACAGGCTGAAGATAAGGAAAAAGTAATATTTTGAAGGTAAAACAGTCATGGTTTGGTGCTTCATTCGATATAGAAAGTGAATAAGGTGGTGTGGGGAATTCTCAGGTTTCTAGTTTGAATGACTTGGTGGGTTTGAAATAGCTATAAGGTATCCAGTGGAAGTAACAGCTACCATTTAGGTCTATGAGTCTAAAGCTTGACAGAAGAGTTATAAGCATACAAATGAGAGACAAAATCAGAGGGTAGATTAGGTCATGTTTGTAGAATAAGGTAAAGAACGGAACCATGGGAATATCTACATTTAGGTAATGGATTTTTTTTAAAAAAAGAGCCCCCCAAAACAATCAAACAAACAAAACAGAAAAGAAGTAGAATCATAGAATCAAAAGAGAAGGACCAGAGTATAAGGAGTTACATATGACAAAAGAATAGAGCTTTAAGAAGAAAGAAGTAATGAACATTTTCACATAAAGCAGAAAAGGTCTAGTAAGGAAAGACTTAAAAATAACTGAGTGGAGGGAAAGATGTAGGTGAAAGAAAGAATATGAAAAGGGAATAAAATATACTAATAGTGAGAAGATGCTTATGGGGTAAAATGAAAGAAAAAAAAGTTAGAAGAGCAAGTAGATCACTCCAGTTAGGATCGGAATTTTTTATTTGTGCCTGAATTCTTGACACTCTTTCTTAGCATCCTTGTTCATCCTCTCTCCTTCCCACTCCTACCAATCTAAATCATGTATTTCCTCTAAGAAGACTTTTGAACCATGATGTTTCACTCCTCCATAAATATGTACATAAATCCATGTCTGTAGCCACTTGCAATGAAATATTACTTACTAGTTTATACACTTAATCTGGGAATATAGTATATCCATCCTCATTTGTATTCCCAAGAGACACTTTAAACATATTTAGTGAATAAATGGTAAAACCACACAATACTAATTTCAAATACTTCCTTATGCACTTATGATATAACCAGGAACCATGAAAATATCTATATTTGATTATGTAATTAATAAGAGTCATTTAAAACTTTCTGGGTCTCATTTTCTAGAAAACCAACAGACATAACTAGATAGACTCTAAGTCTTTACTTACCTAAAAATATATGATCCCATGAGTACCATCAGCCTCCTACTCAATAAGGGTAAAATTGTATCTACATAAACCAGTAGTTTGTGTTTAAAAATACAAAGTTCCTATGAAATTTTTGTGATATTTTTACTGTTTACCATTTGCATCTGATTTTGCCAAAAGAGGTTTGTGTATACATCTTTCTAGCTTCATTTCTTTTGTGTTTTGTCACAACATAATGTTGTTGGGCCATTAATGGACTATTAAAAGAAGCAGAGCAGAGTTTGTAATACTTGTTTGGATTATTCAAATCCAAAGCAGTGCTGGAAGAGGAAGGCATAATCTTGTCTTGAAGCCCACCTGGAGGAGGCTTGACTGCAAGGGGCTTCAGAAAAGTCGATTCTGCAGAAGTAGTAATAGGCATACCTGCTGAAATAGTCATAATGAGAGGCGATCAACATGTGTTCAGCTATCAAAGCTACACTGATTTATAAAGTATTAGGGAAATTTAGAATGCTTTTAAAACCCACTATCTTTTTGTTTTGTTTTTTCACATTTAGGTTAAAAATAATTGCCTTCTGTAAGAAAGGAAAGTTGAATACAAATCTGTCACCAAGTTTCTCCAATAAAGATACAGGAAAGGATGTTCAACATCAGGCATTGACTAATTATATAAAAGCATGAGAGCTGTCTTAGGTTGGTTCTTGAAATTAGTGAGGGTAAAAAAAATGGTACCAAATACTAAGTTGGGGTCCCTGAGTAGCAGAGTAAGTCATCTATTCAGTCCAAATTTGCTGTGTCTATATCAAAATAAAATGTATGCAGGTGTTTATGTTTATGTTTATACACTTTCACAATTACAGTTATTTCAGGGCTCTTTCATTTGGTCTCTTCTCTGAGACCAAAGTGATGTGCTTGGGTAACTGAAGATAAGACTTTACAAGATGCTTTCTTTTGTAGGGCACACTGATTCTGGCCCTTTTAGATTGACAGACATAAAAACCAAAATACAAAAATTAGAGAGACTGGAATAAATTTTAAAATAATTCTGAGTTAATTTATTAAGACAATATGTTTTAATGCTGGATGAGGCCTACACTATTAATTGGAAATTAATGTTGGTAAATTTTCCATGCCAAGCATGTTGAAGTTAGTAAAAATGTGGTAAATTATTTATTCAGAGGATAATCATCTCATTTTTTTTTTGTTCTAGCACACACATTTTTTGAAATACTAGTTAGGTTTTTCAGGTTGTACTCTGCCACCTCAGGCAAGAAGTGAGAAGTTTGGGTGATATCTTTCATATGCTCGTGACCCAACATCACTAGGAGGAAGAAAGAGGCAATGTTTTACAGTTCACTGTATCTTTAGGATCTAGCATAAAAATATGTACTTAATAACTACTGATTGATGACACTAATGATATTTTTTCTTTATATTCATAGAAAGGAAGAAATGAGCTATCAGGGTAAAAGGAGATTCTATAACTACTTTTTTTTTGCCTACAGTTGTAGTCAGGATGCTGCATCATAACTATATTATGGGGTCTGAACCCACACATAAGATGATGTTTTGAAAAGTACTAAATTAAAAAAAATAATGAGATAGATGCCAAGGGGAAGAAGTAAGAAGCTAAGATTTTATGATTTGATTAGAAAGTGAAGAATTCAGGCTGGTTATTTTTTCTTTATAGCAGGCATAGCAAATCATCTATTTTTTAATTTAATAAACTGAAAAGGAGAGGTCATAATATTTCCTAAAACTCAGCTAACAATCATAATCTCTATAGTAAATTATAAGAACATAGAAAGAGATTAACTGGACAGAAGAAGAATCAATATATTGCCCTGGAGTGAAAGTTTCTCTGAAAAAGAAATGGATGGCAGAGTTGGGGGAGAGGGGAGGAATGATAGAGAGATCCTGTATTGAAGCTAAGTAGGTAAATGTAATCTTACCCATCTTTGGCTGAAATCCTGATGGAGATACCCGATAATGCTCCTGCATTAATTGATTCAATTTTTTAGTATGGACTTTCCCCACATAGTGAGACTGAGCAACAACTGGAGAGCTAAAACTCATGTTGCAGAGATCACAAAATTTGTTTCTGTTCACTACTTCAGTATTATGCACCTGAAATAAGCACAATATTATTAGAAAGATTCAATAACTCAAAATTTAGAATTACAGCATCAACATAGACCACTCACCTGAAAATTTCTAACATCCATCTTCATCTTGTTACTAGGCACTTCATTTTGTTTTCCATACATATGAACATAAGACCTAACATTTTGAGCATGTTTTCCACTCTGTAAAAAGATGTAATATGACTTTATTCAATAATAGAGATACTCCAAATTTATACCTCTTTGAATTTGAGGACAGAATTTGTGAGCTGTAATTTATTTGGTGTGTACCAAGTTTATAAAAGAGCTTCACATGCTTTCAAATCTCTAAATCTCAATGAAATGAAAATTATGCTACAACTCAAGAAGCCAATAATATTTTGGAACATAAAATATCAGGGAAATCTATATGATAAAAGTGCAGAGAATGATTTCTTAAACATGTATAAGTACAGCCTCATCAAAATTCAAAACTCCTGCAGAACTATTCTATTTTACAATAAATACTATACTGAGATAGTCTAAAACTATTAACCAAGCTACATACTAAAGAGAGAAAAAAATCACCTTTTCAGAATACATGGAAAGTCACGTATAATTTTGATTTGACCATTTAATAAGCTTAAGCACCACACTTACAGATGGCACTGAAATTTAAATTTTAAAATATGCTACAACATTACATTATTATGTGCTTTATAGCCATTAAAATATTATAAAATATTATAAAAGAAGAAAAAGGTGTAATGATAGGATAGTGTCCAGAATATGACCTCATATGAAAAAAAGTACAACACAACATATGCAATTTTCTTTTATAAAAATGTGTGCATGTGTGTTCAGAAAGCATACTGAAATCATGTAAACAAAAGAAAAATTAAATAATGCAAGTGATATTATTTATTTTTATTCAATTTTATTGGGGTGACATTGGTCAACATAATTATGATTGATTTTTATTTTCTCATATTTAGTATATTTTTCCCTATTGAATAGCACTCCAAAAGCCCAAAAAAGCTGATTTTCAAATTTAAATTCAAATGGTTCCAACCACAATTATCACAGAGCCCTGGATTGTGTGTTTCTCTTTACTAACTCTAAATCTTTGAGCTATGGAGTCTGAGAATGAGCTAGGCACACTCACATATTTGATTTCATTTAATTCTCACAAGTAAAGTAAGTGGGATTTTACCAGCCCCATTTACAGGTTAAAGAAACATGCTTAGAGAGGTAAAGTGACTTCCTCAGCGTTACACAACAATGACGGAGTTAAGACTTGATCCTAAGTCCTTTCAATCCACAGCCAACACAGTTTCCCTATCTGTAACTATATTAATTGAATCCCAATGAAGATAAGGACTTAAATATAATTGCCAATAAGATTTGCAATGGGCAAAATTAGATAAGGTGTTTTAAAAAGTACAGCTGGCATTCTATTTTTTTAAGTAAATGTATCTAGTACTTGTAGTAACCCAGATATGAAAAAAATCCAATGGCTCATTATATGATGTAGAAATGAAAGGCAATAGTAGATGAAAGAACGCTGGATATGAAATCATAAATCATTTTTAAGCTCAGCCATGTGAACACTAGCTATGGAGAATCACTTTCCCTCTGGGTCTCAATTTTCTGATCAATAAACCAAAAGAGTAAGAACATTAAACTTTCCATGTTCTAGCTCTAGAATTCTATGGTTCCGTTCCTAAAACATGTGGCTAAGTCAAGTGCAAGACGGTTCATTTTGTTTTTATAGCCTTCATCCTATATAATAAAAGCCTAATATGCTACGTGTACAGTCATCTGTTCAACTAATCAAAGTGTAATATGCTAAGGATGCTCAATCACTCACTATGACGTGCACTGACCTCCAGGAGGCAGACACTCCGACTGGTAGGTTAGCTTACTGCTGGGGTCCAGCTGATCGGGACTGAGCAAGATTAGCCAGACACACCCTGGAGCCCTCCTTGTGGTTCCTCCCTGGCTGGCCAACCTCCTATGTCCCTCCTAGGCCTGGATCATGCACTGGTGGGGTCCTTCAGCCTGGCCTGTGCCCTCTTGCAATCCAGGACTCCTTGGGGGATGTTGGAGAGCCAGTTTCGGCCTGATCCCACAGGCCAGGCCAAGGGACGCCACTGGTGCACGAATTCGTGCACTAGGCTTCTAAATTACTATAAAGGAACACTATCCCTTGATTTACATGAACAGTTTTCCTTACATTTATTTCAAAGACATAATGGATATAGTAGTGGCTTGATGAATACAAAGATATACAGAATGGTGTGAAAAAAAATAAAGCAATTTTTTGTAGTAAAAAGAGACCGAGTTTTAAACTCTAATTCCCCAAATTTAAGCTAGTAAATTACTGTCTCTCTCTGAGTTAGTCTCCTTATCCATCAAAGGTAAATAATACTATCTATTCTACATAATCAAAAAAGTATATAACATGGGAAGTTTATCTGCTACATTTAAAAACCCATTTTAGACTCTATTCTGATTCTTTTTTTTTCAATTTATCTTTATTGTTTAAAGTATTACAGATGTCCCTCCTTTTCCCCATTGTCTCCCTCCCCACTCCAGTCCCATTCCTAGGCTTTCTTTTTAACCTACCTCATAATGTGAAATCCTTTGTGATTCAAATGGTAGCATCACTCTGCATACATTACAAAAGTTATCTGTAAAAAGTTCAGTCTTTTCCTGTTCATTCCCAGTTGTATCTATGAACAAAATAAAGGGAGGTGAGACTATATATCCCACCAATGAATATTTACAAGTATCATTTTCATTCTTCAACCATATATTATTTCATATACTACTTCAAATCAAGTGTTTGTGGGCTACAGTGATAGCTTTTTGCTTACCGAGTATGTAATTTAATATGGGCACATTAAATCTGCCTTTAATGTCTGATATGGCAAGAGTTATTTATTTAGTATGGTAAGTCAAGGCAATACCATTCCAAAGGAAAAGTTATAGGAGTATCAGTGACTTCATGAGCTTCATGGAATGATTTGGAGCACCAATAATGACAGGCGGGATTAAAACACCTATCCTTGGAATTCTGTGTTTTACAGCAGACAATCCAAAGAAAAGCATTGTTTTAAGACTGCCAACTAATCAAAGTGTAATATGCTAAGGATGCTCAATCACTCACTATGACGTGCACTGACCTCCAGGAGGCAGACACTCCGACTGGGGCAATGGGTCCATTTTTAAGCTTAAAAATGGACCCATTGCCCCAGTACTATCTAAAAGTCACGTGGAGTCCTGGCCAAGTGACTGAGTTGATAGGAGCATCCTCCCATACACCAAAAGGTCTCAAGTTTGATTCCTGGTCAAGGCACATACCTAGGTTGCAATTTCAATCCCCAGTCAGGATGGGTATGGGAGGCAACTAATTGATGTTTCTCTCTCTCTCTCTCTCTCTCTCTCTCTCTCTCTCTCTCTCTCTCTCTCTCTGTCTCTCTCTCTCTCCCTCTCCCCCCCGTCTGTCTCCCTCCCTTCAGCCCTCCGTTCCTCTCTCTTGCTCTCTAAAATCAATAAAAACATATCCTCAGATGAGTATTAAAAACAAAAATAACTAAAAATCACACAGAACCACCAACAAACTTTGCACATGGTAGGCAAAGATCCTCCATTGTTGTACAAACACTAGCACATTCATTTTGCCAAACAACTCTCATACAGCCCCCAAAGCTATAAAATAATGTTGATATAATAACATCTAGAAATTGGGGTATAGTGTTTCTCACTGTAATAAATAAAACATACCAAAAACTTTCTGCATTTACATTTGAGGTCCATACTTCTACCTAAAGTTTTGAACAGCTGTAACGTATTCTGTCAAAGCTTATTAGTTTACTAGAGGCCTAATGCACAAAATTCATGCAAGCATAGGGCCTCATAGCCCCAGCTGCCTCCACCCTTGCAGCCCGGTTTTGTCCAGAAAGTTGTCCAGACAGTAGTTCCCTGTTTGGCCGTTTGGTCTATTTGCATATTATGCTTTTATTATTATAGATCTATAGGGTATAAATCACAAAACATCAAACTTTTCTTGCTATTTGTCTCTTTTTTTAAAATATATTTTATTGATTTTTCACAGAGAGGAAGGGAGAGGAATAGGGAGTTAGAAACATTGATGAGAGATGCCTCCTGCACACTCCCTCCTGGATATGTGCCTGCAACCAAGGTACATGCACTTGACTGGAACAGAGCCTGAGACCCTTGAGTCCAGAGGCCAATACTCCATCCACAGAGCCAAACCAATTAGGGTGCTATTTGTCTATATTAATTAAAAAGTTTATACCAGAGTACAGCTGGGGTGGCTCAGTGATTAAGCATCAACCTATGAACCAGGAGGTCCTGATTTGATTTCAGATCAGGGCACATGCCCAGGTTGTGGGCTCAATCCCCAGCAGGGAGCATGCAGGAGGCAGCCCATCAATGATTCTCTCTAATCACTGATGTTTCTCTCTCTTCCTCTCCCTTCCTCTCTCTGAAATCAATAAAAACATATATTCTTTTAAAAAGCTTAGACCACATATACTTTTGTGGAAAAATTACAATGATATATTAAATGGACAAAAAGTCAGAGAACAATAAATATAATACATCCAATCCCCAACACTAACAAAAATTAACTATATACTACACATAAAATATAAATTAAATTTAAAAGTGATTAACTTTTAAAAGTGGGGCTAGAACAAAAGGAGAAAATTTTAACATTTTTTTCTCTGTACAATTGTCTTTTAATTTAATTAATTATTAAATGAAATTTATTGGGGTAACATTGGTTAACAAAATTATACAGGTTTCAAGTATACAATCCTACAATACATCATCTGTATATTGTATTGTGTGTTTACCATCCCAAGTCAAGTCTCTTCCCATTACTATTTACCCCCTTTATCATCTACCTCCTCCCACCCCTCTGCCCTCTGGTAATCACCATACTTCATCTGTGTCCATGAGTCTTTCATTTTTTCTTTGCTTAATCTGTTCTCACCCAGCATCCAAGTGCCTCGCCTCTGACATATGTCAGTCTGTTCTATATATCCATGAGTCTGTCTCCACTTAGTTTATTTTGTTCTTTAGACTCCACATACAAATTAAATTATATGTTGCTTGTCTTTCTCTGGCTTATTTCACTTATCATAAAGAGCTGCTTCCAAATCTTGGCTATTGTAATTAACACTGCAGTGAATATAGTGGTGCATATATATTTTTTTCAAATTAGTGTTTTGGGGATATATATATATATATATATATATATATATATATATAGTTATAATTTTTGCAAAAATATGTAGAACTTTCTATTTTAAAATAAATATATTTTTAAAATTATGTTGGATATCTTCAATTAAGCTTAAATTTCAATACCACTGTATGAACTAACTATAGGATATCCATATATATATATATATATATATATATATATATATATATATATATACTTTAATAGCTGATAGCTTAATTTTGAAAATGAAATGTATTTTAATAAACACTGCCTTAATAATTATTCAAAGTGTGTATATACATTTTTTGGGATACCATATATAATTAGGAACATGTCAGAAATGACTTGATAGCCCAGCCGGCATGGCTCAGTGGTTAAGTGTTGTCCTTTGAACCAGGAGGTCACCGTTAGATTCCCAGTTGATTTCCAGTCAGGGCACATGCCCAAGTTTCGGGCTCGATTCCCAGTAAGGCACATGTAGGAGGCAGCTAATCAATGGTTCTCTCTCATCATTGATGTTGCTCTCTCTCCATTTCCCTTCCTCTCTGAAATCAATAAAAAAAGAAAAGGAAATTACTTGATGAACAGTTATAAATGCATCTCTATAATATATATTATCTCCTCTGATTATATGTTAAATTGTTTTAAAACATTTGATTTATCTAACTTTGACTCTAAAGTCAGTAAAGCAGAGTGTTTAAAATGTATATCATACATAGTGTAGGATCTTGAACTTACCATTAAAATCTTTAATAAGTAAATATTATCACTTGATGGCAATATAACTTACTACAGAGGCAAAGTTTCCTTTAAGAAGACAACAGATGTTTTAAAATTCCTAAAATTTAACACTCATTTCTTTCATACATCAACCTTTAATTCCAGATTTCCCCACTTCTGATAATCAAAGTCTGAAACTGATACTCGAGTTGGGAAATACCAAGGCTGATTGTTTTAACCCAACCTTTTTTTTTTTTAATTTATCTTTATTGTTCAGATTATTACAGTTGTTCCTCTTCTTTCCCGCATAGCTCCCCTCCTCCCATTTCCCACCCCAACTTCTGTCCTTGCCCCACCACTGTCTTCATCCATAGGTGTACAATTATTGTACAGTCTCTTCACGCACCCCCAACACCCTTAACCCCCCAAAATTGTCCATCCACTCCATTCTATGCCTCTGATTCTATTCTATTCACCAGTTTATTCTGTTCATCAGATTTTTTATTCACTTGATTCTTAGATTCACTCGTTGATATATATTTGTTGTTCATAATTTTTACTTTCCTTTTTCTTCTTCCTCATTCTCAAA
>PVJC01023407.1:0-26411 GCA_004026665.1 Murina feae | reverse complement strand
GGTAGGAAACAAAGGATAAAGTCATCTTCATAACAATAAGAAGAAAAAGTAGATAATTCATATTGGGATGGCACCATAGGTTGTCCAACTATATTTACCATGCTTATATCAATTAACCTACCTGGAAATACAGTTTAAAGAATAATTTTTTACATTACCTTATATTTAGAAATGAAATATATCATTATATTTTAAAGTATGATGATTTTAATGGCTTTTCTCCCATATAAATCTGTATTTTTCTCTTCTGATTCTTATAGGGTACTGGCTCATTTATTTTTTTGTATATTTTTTCTTTATTTATTAAGGTATTACATATGTGTCCTTATTGCCCCATTGCCCCCCCCCCACTCCCCACTCATTCCCTCACCCCCCTGGTGTCTGTGTCCGTTGGTTAGGCTTATATGCATGCATACAAGTTCTTTGGTTGATCTCTCCCCCTTACCCCCACCCTTCCCTACCTTCCCCCTGAGGTTTGACGGTCTGATTGATGCTTCTCTGTTTCTGTTTTTATTCATCAGTTTATGTTCACTATATTCCACAAATGAGTGAGATCATGTGATATTTATCTTTCTCTGACTGGCTTATTTTACTTAGCATAATATTCTCTAGTTCCAGCCATGCTGTTGCAAATTAATTTGGGATGATATGTTCACATGATATGCATACAGACCACAAAGACATATACATAGTCAAAAATTTATTTTTATTCTTTATGGTATTCCATTGCATGTTAAATTTACTTAATGAATCCTTCATTGATGAAATTTAGGCTGTTTTCATACACGTTGCCGTTGCAGAAAATGCTACAGAGAATAACACTGTGTTATTTTACATATGTCATTTCACATTTATGCAACGATCTCTGTAGAATATTCTTATAACTGAAATTGTTATTTAAGGCTATGTAAATTTATAATTTTGATATCTATTGCCAAATTACCATCCATGAACTATTTCTCTTTATATACTTATAGATAGAAACATTTATATGTCTAGAGATTTATATCTAAATATCTATCTGTATACCTATTCATATATACACATATAGAGATAGAGATGAAGATAGAAATAGAGATAAAAATAGAGATAGAGATAGATCCATCAGCAACTTAAGATTCCCCAGTCTTTTTTTTTTTAAGGTTTTGCACTTCCATGGCAATAATTTCCACAGTTCCTCATTTCCTGGCATTATGCTCAGCATCTATGGTCTTTGGGAAAACTCAGTGGGGGGAAAGGGAGTGAAGTCTCATGTGCAGAAGTAGAGTTTTCTTTGCATAGCAGGGCCCCTGACTATATCTAATTTTATGATATGTATTGAGGAGTTTGGTCTGTACATTTACACATAGCATATACTAAAATAATACTATTAATACTATTTTTCCATGAGGAATACACACACACACACACACACACACACACACACACACATATATATAAATTATATATATAACTAATTTGAGATGATATGTTCACATGATATGCATACAGACCACAAAAATGTATACAGAGTCATGAATTTTATAACTGTTTTAAGTTTACAGAATTGCAATTTTACCAAAAAAAATAGCCTGATAATACAGAGTTCTCATATACCCACATCCAGTTCCCTTGTTACTAACCTTTTACACTAGTATGTACATTCATTAAAATTATCTTTTTGTGGTGTTTTTAACCTCCCCAGTTTGTGGCAGTTTTTATAGCAGCCCAAACAGACTAAGACAGAAGGTTATTTTTCCTCACACCCCTCAAACCTGAGGGCTAGGGTAAGGGGTAGGCATCCTCCTTGCCTCCCTGTGTTGCCTTCACACCATCACTCCCTCCTCAGCTCCCAGCACTACTGCTTCTATGAAAATGACTTGTGTTCACCTGATAACTTCCTTAACTCATTGAAAACAACCCTCTGGATCCTGACATCTACATTCTACCTATCATTCTGCTTAATCCTTGGATTCCAATACCCACACAGATGTAGCATTCATGATCCACATGGATGTACCATCTACACCTTGACCTTGAAACTCCATGCCTCCTCATCTTCCATGACCTTTCTTGCAATGCATTTTGACCACCTCTCCCAGAGGCCTACATCAGAAAACCTATCACCTCTTAGATTAAATTCTGACATTTCACTTTCCAACCACAAGTTTCTATCCACCAAGATACTTGGCCAAGGATATCCCACTGCCCAAATTTTGAGCATGAATGTAATTTTCAGCTCTATGCTTTTTAAAAAAAAAATTTCTTCATCATCTCTTTGCTTTCCCTTACTTCGAAGTACAACTTAGGAGCATCGTTACAATCCTTCATTTTCAGTGCATTCCCTTTCTTCTCTTTTCCTGCCTGGAGCGTGGATGGCAATTCTCCAGCCTGCATGACGTTTGTTTTCCATCTGCTATCTCTAGCCTTCACTAGAGAAGGTGAACATTGCTAGAGAAAATCACATGTCCTGTCAGTTAGGTAACCCTTTAAAATCTTTATCTCAACTCTCATATGGGCACAATTACCTTGTAAATCTGCTTTCATTCATTCGCCTTGGTTTCTTCTCCTAGATGGCAATCTCATAAATTTTCCTTCCTCGTGCCCTTAGTGGTTAACCTTGACTCATAATTCACAGAATGAGTAGAAGGCACCAGATAGGAGACCTCTTACTGTTCCCTCCCAATCCATAAATCTGCCCACCTGTGTACGTCTCATCTCCCTTCCTATTATAACTGATCAAATGCTTCTTCTTTTATCAGAACCCAATAACTCCCAACATATACTATAAATTCCATCTCTTCTGGATATTATAATTCTCCTCCTGCTATCCTCTCTTCTATTTCATCAATCTTCATATTTTCTGGATTATGACTGATAACTTATAAATTTTGTTTAGTATTGTTCTTTATGAATAAAACCAAACAAAACCCTAAACCTCCCTTACCCATTCACCCCTGTGCAGCCTCATTGCTTTACCCTTCACAGGTGAGTTTCTCTTAATGGTTGTCTACATGGATTTTCCTACTTCATGATGACTCTTTTCAAGATCATCACAGTCTCCATGTTGCTGAGTGTGTGCCGGGTTGCGGGGGCGGGGGGAGTGGGGGGAAGGGGGGGCCGAGAAACTTCTCTACCTGCTAGGCTCATCTACTCTTCTCCCTTGAAATTCTGTTCCTAAAAGATCACCTCCATTTACAAAGGTTTCAATAATATTATATAATGCTGGCTGCATTTTAACCACATTCAATTGTGTCCCAATAAACCTTTTGCATTTCTAATCCCATCTTTGCTTATCTAATAGCATCTACTTTTTAGAGAAGCTGAACTAACCCGAGAGATGTGAGGGTTATTTGTCCTCAACAATGATAGGGCTACTCAGGTCTCAAAAAAACAAACAAACACAATACTGCAGTCTTATTAAAAGGATGTATCTGTAAAACCTTAATAAGTAAAGAAAAAAAAGGATGGATTTTAAAGAGGAAGTGACCATTCCACATGTGGGGTCTCAGGAAGGTAGGTTGCTATTGCTAGAGTGAAATGACAGGGGCAATGGGTTTATGTTATATTCATGTGCTCTTGCATGCAGGGATCACAACAGACATGGCTGAGCCACACAGACTTTAATGAAAGGGTCCAACCAAGCAAGTGTTCACTTAGGGGGAGAAATACTTTTTCCATATACTGAGTTTTAAGGCATCAGTCGGAAGAATAGCATATGTGCCCTTGAAAGTGAAAATCATCTGAATTCTGGGCTCACCAGAGAGCACAGGTCATTATGAGGCTCTAGGTTTAAAACATTGATGCTAGATTGGATAGCCAGTGAGAGGGGACATGAAAACATATTCTTGATGGGAAAGGAGCATCCAAAATAAAACCTAAGAATTCAAGCTGACAACACAGCAAATTCCTAAACTTCACACCATCAGCATAATCCCTGGATACCAGAGTGAGTAGAATAAAAAATCAGAATTTAATTCTGTTGGACTTGCAAGAGAAAAATACTTAAAATAAATATAAAGAAATTAATTCTTCTTAATGATTTGATTTGATTCTTAAATGATTTAACTTTGGGTGGCAAGCACACAATGCAATATAGTATAAATCATGTATCATAGAAATGTACACTTGACGCCTATATAACCCCAATATATTTAAAAAATAGATTTTTTTTAAAAAAAAACTGTTACTTCTATAACCACACAATGATGTTTACCTCAATACATTATAAAAAATTTTGATTGAAACTATATTATTATAACTGTAATTTTTTACTCTTAGGTTTCAGTATACTTAAGTCTACATGAGCATTGTAATAATATATACTTAACTAAAAATTAATGTTCAAATGGATTTAATTGTCTCTAATTTCTGTAAAAATTATAATAGTGAGAGGTATTTAATATTCAACTTAGAGTTGACATTTTATTTTGGAAATGTCTTTATACATTTTATTATTATAGTGTCTTATGTAATTAGATCTCTTTGCAGAATCAACAATGGACTATTTTGAACAACAGGAAATTTGAAATGGGAACTGGAGCAAGTGGTGATTTTTAGTTCGGGATCAGAAATGCCTTAGAGTTATTTTAATTATTGTACCCATCGGTCCCATGGAGGGGCTTGTGGGAGACAAAACTGTGCTGTCCACCAGTATTTCTAATGAAGGACGTAAAGGAGTGACCAGGAACAGGGTTGATGTTAGGAGAGTGGGGTTGTAAAGGTGGTCATAGTGCTGGTCGACTATTCATCCCTTCTCACCCATGATGAAGTCCAAACAGGCTTTTATATTACCCTCAGTGAGTTGAAAGAAGAGAAGGCTGGAGAACACTGTGTGTGCGGGGGGCGGGGGGACACGGGGCGTAATGGATGGGAAGGAGTAAACATTAATTATCCATCCTTGGTGTTTGATTTCATGGAAAGACAGATTGGGGGCAAGACTCCTGGTTTCTCTTCACCTCCTTCAGAAATTCCTCTCCACTGGCGAGCAGAAGTTACCTTTATGATATATGAGAAGAAAACCCAGGCAGATGCACTTTCTTCCCCTTCCCTGGAGCTCTCTGCCTGACTACAGAGACCACCTTCCTTCTCGGCCACCCCTTACTCAAGCCATCCTTTCTACCAGGTAAATCCTGTGGTGCCTGTCTATGCTAGGGCAGGATGTTCTTTCCAACTCCAGAGTCCACTTTTAGCCATCACATTATGCTGCCACATCTAAGATACATTCTCCAGCATGTGCCCACATTTCTCTGTAGGAGCTGCCTGCCTCAGGAAAGTGTGTGTTCACAATGTTCTTATTTTGTGCAAGAACATGGCACAGTCCCTCCCTTCTCTGATGGGAAGGGTTGCAGATTAGGAGTTTAATCACAAAGCCCCAATAGTTTACTCAACAGAAACCCATACTCCTTAACTCCTACAAGCTATTGCGCATGCCATGAAGAGTAATCTGAAATGAGGACCTGCATCTGGGCTTTGATAGCTGGTAGAATTTCTAGCAAGAATGAACGAACTATTCACTATTCTATGGAACTTTATGGCTTCCTGGAGGAAGAAATTAAAATTAATGTTCATTATGTAGGAAAGCATGAGAGTTCAGGCAAATAAGGCAATGCTTCCTTAATACATTTTATATAGTAACAGTGATTTGCTAGACCTCAAATAGTACCTAAAGGAAAAGGGAAAGGGATTTGCAGTGCTGGTTCGAAACAAAACTTCGTGTTTTTGTATTTCTTTCTGTATTTCCTTAAACAATGTACAAGAAAGAACTCAATCTCATTTGGGGAGTATTGCTGTGGAACTTGGTAGTAAGGGGTTTTGTTTATTTGAATTGTTTGAAGCTATTTTGAGAAATATTTGCTGTACTCTTACCAAAAGTCACATGTTTTTTTGGTTAAGGAGAATGAAGATCTCTGGAGCTCTGTCTGGTATGAGCATGTCATGGTCTGTACCTCCTGGGAGGTGGTCACATGGTTGGACAACTGCATTGGGCTACGGGGCTATAGAGATACAGATTAGTGTGTGGCTGATGTGGCCTCCAATTGTAGATACAGGATCATTTCAATAGTCACCAATTGCCCACTTACTCCTGATTTTCTCAGCCATAGTATATTAGCAATGTAATATAATATTTGTACTCTCTTGGCTTTAAAAATCAACCAGTATGTAGCAACTACTCTATCTGTTGGTATTTATGGTTATAATTCCAGAGTAGCAATCTTGATACAAGTCATAATGTCACAAATTTGTTTTCTAATTTCCAGAAGTATTGAAATTTTAATCATCTATATATATAAAAGCCCAGGAACCAGAATGGTGGAACAACCAGAACAACCAGTGGGGCTATGATGTGCACTACGGCAGCCAACCAGCTTGATCCAGGCCCTGATCAGCCCCCGCTACACTCTCGTCATCCAGCTCAGTCCTCAGTTGGCCCCCAACACCCTGATTGGGGGCGGGACTAGCTGCCAACTGCCTCTGGCCCCTTCCCCTAGCCATCTCTGCCTTGGATCAGGCCTCTACTCCAATTGGGGTGGGGCTGGCCAGCCAACCACCTGTAGCCCCTCCCCCCGCTGGCCTGGCCTGATGGACCTCCATTGCGGTGGGCCGGCTGGACCCCACCTGTGCACAAATTCATCACTGGGCCTCTAGTTTCAAAATAAAGTCAGTGCAAACTGCCTCAGTTTCTCTCCCAACCCAACTCTTAGAATTTCACCAAGGATGAGAATTCTTTTTTTTTGGAAAATGTTAAACAGGTTCACTCTGGTTATTCAGAAGAGCCCCAGACCTTGGATTTTAGAGGCACCATTTCCCCAGGTACTGAAAGACTGTCCTCATGTGCTACCAAAGCTCTATGCAGACATCTGCACCCTACAGGTGGTCCAGGACACTTGGGAGTTTAGTGTCAATGACATTTTCAGATCGTGAAGTGTTTACTTGAAATTAATACTGCCTCTTCCCATCGTTCTCCAGAGACATTCTTGAACCAATGTCTTAGGGTAAACCAAAACAGATGTCTTCTCCATCATCATGAGCCACACACTTTGTATAAAGAAGGATGGATTTGACATTCCAGAGGCTATATCAGCTTATGGCTTCTGTTTATAATTGTTTTTTTAAATGGTATGCTGAATTACAGTTTCTGATGTGCACTATCATTGTGGAAATAAAATCTCAATGCTCTGAATAAGTTTTAGTTTCATTAATTTATCAATAATACATAACGTTAAGTAAGGGAAATTTCAGAGGATTTTTATATTTTTTTTTCAAATTGCCATTTTTAATATAAGTCCAATTTAATGATGGCCCCCCAGGCCAGGGTTCACCCCTTCCCCCAAGTCATTTGCTTAGTTCACCTTAGTTGTCAGGCTAAGGTTGAATCAGGTTGTAGAATTCATTCTCATTTATGGTCATATAAAACTGTGCCTAAATAAGCTTAAATATATTTCTTAGTTTTAGATCAACTTAGAATTGTGTAGAGACTGACTGGAAATACAACAAAATGGGATTAAGAACCCATCTGTAAGTTCTTTCCTCAGCAGGTGTCAGTTCATCTTTATGCATATACTAGAGGCCCAGTGCACAAATTCGTGCATGGGTGAGGTCCCTTGGCCTGGCAGGTGATCGAGGCCTATTGGGGGGCTGGCTGGCATGGGGGAGGGACCATGGGAGGTTGGCCAGCCAGCCACCCAATCAGGGCCAGTAGGGGGGATTGACTGGCCATGTGGAGAGACCATGGAAGGTTGGCCTGCCAGCGGGGAGGAGCCATGGGAGGTTAGCTGTGGGAGTGCACTGACTACCAGGGGAAGCTCCTATGTTAAGCATTTTCCCCCTGGTGGTCAGTGCGCATCATAGCAACTGGTTGGTCATTCTGGTCCATCAGTCATAACGGTTGCTTAGGCTTTTCTATATATAGATGTCTTTAGTCAGTTACTCAGTGTATCAGAGTCTGGAGGAAGCAGGCTCTAAAATGTGGACCCCAGATGAGGGTCAATTAGGTTTTCTTGGAGATGCAAATATTGATGCATGACACCACAACGTAGGCAGTCCTTTCTATAAATCTCAGGGTGGCTGATTTAGAGTAAGCTCATCTATTGTCACTTTCTTAATAAGAAGTCAAAATATAGCCTGTGAATTGATTTTTTAATCATATTTTTCTTCTGTTGAAATTTACTTGACCCTTTTGCAATGGGAACATGTCTTTGAGATGGACAAGCACAGCACCCAGATTTCTCGTTCTCTAGTTCTATGTTGTAATATTACTATGGGAAAAGGCTGTTTTCCACCTGGGATCTCTCAGGGCTTCCTTCTAGGTCTCATGTAGGAGTTCTGTCTATGTAGGGAGAGAGCTTTTATATCTCTATTCTTATGCAATGGAGCAAGTATGAGTATGTCAACAATGATTTCCCTGTGACCCGAAGTTGTCCTAAAAATAAGAAATGGAGGAAGAAAAAATCCACCTAAGCCCTAGACCTCAGTTCCATGACCTTATCATCTCTAAGTATTTTTGAGTATTCACTCTGTCCCTCCTTTCTATGGCCAGATTCTGTCCTGTACCATCTAGCGACCTTGGAGGAAAGGACAGTCCTTCTCCCTTGGGATGGACAGGATCTGACATCTCGCCAGGTCCATTACTGCCAATACCCTCATGCTTCACCCTCATTAGGATCTCAGGTACTTTGGCCTTTCACCTTAAAAGAATAACAACTACTTATGTGTTTGTTTATATGAGAGTAAATTTATACATTTTTTTCATCCAATGGATCATTGTCTATTATAATGAATATCTATTTTGATGCTCAAATTTTCCCAGATTGGACCCACAGCAACTCTTTCAGCTGGCTCCTGGCTTCCTTTGATATGTTCCTATGATTCCCCTGAGGACTTATTTACTCTCTGGTGCAATGAGATGTTCCAGACTCGTTAGGTCTTTTTGTGGACTACTTGTAGAATTAGTCATCTTTCCAGGGTGTCCTTGTTCCTTTCAGCAAAGAATATTATTTAGAAAACAAAATCTTGATGTTAGGCTATATGTGTATTAGATTCTTCACCAAGTTCATAGAAAAAGACAGAAGCTCACTCTAATCACTCTCTGAAGACAAGTCAAGGGGAGTGAAAATGGAAACGGCATTTCAGAACACTTGGAATGTGACATTGTATTAATAAACCTCCCTTAGTATTTCTATGGAAAATGAAAAGGTTGCCTTTTTGTCTTTGAAACTGCTTGGTTTTAATGCCAATGTTTCCGCATCTTTTGTTCCAAACTTAGGTGTGCATAGGTGGGCTAAATAAATTGGCCAAAGTAGTATTTGTGTATAATAGAAAAATCTTATTATGCCACATATTATCTTCCACCAGCTTTCTTTAAAATTACACATAACTCATTTCACATAATTACATTTTATTGTTCTATTCTTATAGCTACTTGAAAGAAAATTATATCTGTAGAAACTTTACTTATTAATCTTTGCTTAACTTTTCTATGAGACCAAAAATGCACTTAGAGGCTTGCTGAATTCATTGCCAAAAAAGGAGTCAAAGACTAAACAGAACCACAATTATTTCCAACAAGGTTTTCAGGCCTTTTACTATTTGAAAATGCAGCTAATCTATTTCTTATTTTCTCCTCTTCAGTTACAATATCATGATAATTCTGAAATCAATTGTTAGTGGTCATGACCATATAATGACATTTCTAATAATATTTCTTATTTTATAACAGGCATGTGTTCCCTTACATCTTTGCAGTCCTGTCTGGTGGAAATTTCACTATAACCTCTACTAATAATTTTGATTGTACCTACCACTTATTAACTTTCTTGTTTGTACCAAGTGTTTTATTTACTTTACCTCCATTAGTAGGTTATGTTTTACTCATTTCATGTCAATGTTTGGGGAAAGCAGTTGGAGCATCAGTGTCTCAAGGTCTTAAGAGAGAGCCAGGTGTCTCTAGACCCCCATGCTGGTCCTGTGGGTCCATAGTCAGCTTCCCTCTATAGTTCACCATCCCTGCTGGCTCAACATTGCCTCTTTGCATCAAACTAGATGATGTGCCTGCATGTGAACTCCAATTTCCTGTGGCTTCTCTTCCTTTATGTGATAGGTGTGATTCAAAATATGACATCTACCGGCCAAATTTTCATTTGTCATTGCTGCTCTCTCTGATACTGTATCAATAATTTTCAACTAAAAGATGTATTTCCCTAAGGAGTTTATATATTTAAAGGCACATTTTGCAAATTACATAATCAGTTCACCACTGGGGAGGGGTAACTATACAGTAAGTTTATTAAATGTAGGTGAATTTCTCTAATAATTGACATGGGTGGATGTTGATTATTTGATGGAAAGAGTAAGCATAAGAGACAATGTGAGCATGCCTACATGGAACTATGTTAGGATTGCTAACTCTAGGAGATGGAATTGGAGTAATTTTTCCTTTTTCTTTATGACGTTCTGAAATGAAGAAAGCATGCTAAACCTACTCTTTGGGCAACACAACCACTGAAAGTTCTAACTGTTAAGGCCACTGAAGTGCAGCCTGGAAAAGAAGAATCTATGAACAACTTCTGTCTTAGGAAACCAGGGCTGTGAGCAAACACAAATCTAAACAGATGTTAGTAAAAAAAAAAAAAAAAAAAAAAAAAAAGAGGGGAACACAACTGTCTATAAATTAAATATTAAAACAGCATGTACTTCTTTTAAGGAATTATTGGGGAATACATCTATTTACTAGATAAATTATATCAATGAATTTGTCCAATTGTGAAATGCCTCTGCATTGTAAACATATCATTCTCATTTTAAAAATCAAGCTCTCAAATTATATCTGCCAGGATTTGTTTTCAATCCTCACCAGAGGATATGCTTTCCATTGAATTCTAGAGAGAGTGGGATGGAGGGAGGAGATGAGAGAGAGAGAGAGAGAGAGAGAGAGAGAGAGAGAGAGAGAGAGAGAGATCCATGTGAGAGTGACACATCAATTGGTTGCCTCCCTACCAGAGCCAAGAACCTACAACCGAGGTATGTCCCCTTGACTGGAAATCAAACCCATGACCCTTCCATCCAAGGTCTGGCTCTCTAATCCCTTAGCAAAACTGACGAGAGCTGCCAGGATTTTATATTTGAGTTAGGAGTCTATATTCACATGTCAAAAAAAAAACTAACTTATAGATAAGTTTTATAAGTTTATTGGAGCCAAAATTTTAAGGATACTTCCAGAGGCAAGATCTCAATGGATTGAGAAAATGGTCTGGAGAATGGCAGTTCTGCAGCGTATTTTGTACATTTAGAATCAAAAGAGAAACCATAAGGAAGGTCACATGAAATCCATTGGTGGTAGATTAAGTCAGCAGGATATAGCAAAGCAGGAAAACTTCAAAGACTGGATAAACATGAAAATGGAGAAATACAAGATTTCTTTATATTGGTGGGTGCAGAAACATTATCCATTACCACTTATAAGCCCTGGCTGGGTAGCTCATTTGGTTAGAGTGTCATCCCAATAGTCAAGGCTGTAAGTCTGATCTCCAGTCAGGGCACATAAAAGAAGCAAAGAATGAATACAAAAGTAAGTGGAACAACAAATCTCTCTTCCCTTCTCTCTCAAAAAAATCAATCAATCAATTTTAAAAGAACAACATACTTGCAGCAAATGGATATGAGATGCAGGCCACAAGATAACAATGAGGAGTCTTGTGGTCTTGTGCTCTGGTACCTGCAGTTGTGCTTTTGAGGGGTCTGAACAATAAAATGACTCTGACAATTCAAAGGTGTATTATCCTAGCAGCATTAGAACCATGGACAGGGCTCCCTTAAGATAGAGTTTGACCTTTGTAAAGGAAACTATAGGCCCACTGTGACCCTGCCTAGTTAGGAATTTATGATCAGACCTGTGTGGTTAATTTCTGTCAGTGGGCTTGCCAGTCTTCCAAGTAGCCCACTAAGCTTGTCAAGTCTACTAATGTCACCTCTTTTTGTTCACACACTAGTGTTGTTAATAAACTCTTTAATTCCTCCCATGGCTAGTAAGAAGGCATTTATATATTTGCATAATTGAATAAGTACCTGTGATTGTGTGCACATGTTTATGTGCATATAGGTGTGTTTGTGCATGTAATTCAATATATATGATCTACTCTAATAAAAGTGTAATATTGAAATTGACCATTTCTCCGGGACACCTAAGCCATGCCCACCAGCCAAACCCTGCCCACCAGCCAATCAGAGTGGCTGTATGCAAATTAACTCAGCCAAGATGGAGGTTGGCAGCCACGGAGGCGGGTGCGGTGAGGGGTGGGTGGGGTGGGCGGGGTGGGTGGGGTGGGCGGGGTCCCAGACTGTGAGAGGGCATAGGCCAGGCTGAAGGACACCCCACCCCCACCCCAGTGCACAATATATTGTGCACCGGGCTCCTAGTGTCTTTATAAAATGCATTTCTTAGAGATTTCAAATCCATTACAAGAAGTACTACCTTTCATTTAACTATGTTTTTAGTATATTGTTAATGTTATTGTTTTTTTTATTTTTCAATAGACATTTGACATAGAGAAATCTACTCACTTTTTCTGATCCTTAGTATCTTATTTTGTGACAGAATTAGTAATACCTACTTTGTAAGCTGGTTGAGATTCGATGCACATAGCGTGCTCACTACAGTGTCCTGTCCACTGCAAACTGGGTGTAAATGCCAAGCCAGCACCTCTTCTCTTGGACTAATTCTGGCCCTGTGAATTCTCTTACATAGCATCTTTCCCATGGTGACTATGGCAGGGTCATTTGGGGGTGGCAGTGTTTCAGAGACTACCACGGAGACACATAGGATCCTCTCTTCTGTGGAACAGTCTCTGGGGTTTGAGTGTGGGTCTTTTTGCTTTCCTCCCTGAAGCCACAATGTAGATGTGCCCTGGTTTGCTCCACTGGACATCAGGCATGCCCAGGCAGGCCCAGCACCAGCCACTCTTACCACCCTCAGGAGGAGGGCATGGCATCTTGGGAGCTGTGCAGGGGTGTCTGCCCAGGAGAACCATTTCTGTTCTGCTGGGTTTTGAGAAGGCTGGCATTCAGCAGTCATACGAAGCTTCCTGGAGCTATTCGGCGTTCTAAGCCTCCTTTTCTAGACATCAATGTTCTTCAAAGAAATGTAGCCTGCACATTTCAATAATATTTATTATGGCTTTGGAAGCAAGTAAAACTCTGGAACATAGATCAAACTTCCAGGAGTAAAAGGAAGTCAACCACAGACATTTAGACAGGGTTAAAACCTCTTCTTAACTGCAAATCTCTTTGAATTTTATTCCCTCACCTAGCATGGAGCATCTGTAGCATAGAGCCACAAATTTTATTTTATTTTTGAGTCACAGAGTGTCCCATAAACTTTGTAACCTCCTTAAGCCTTCACTGTGCCCATTTACTGAACTATTAAACAGCAATGGGCTTGTAGGCTCAGGGCCTTCAGCTCTGTGGCGCTCTTGGCCTCCTCTGGTCTCCCATAGTCTCACACACCTGGGGTGAGAGGACAGCCCTGACCGCACGCAGGCAGCCTCTTTCCAGTTCCAAGGCCTCAAAAAATTCTTAACTATTTCTCCATTTGCATATTAACATAAATACTTGACAATAATACAATTATTGGTAATAACACAGGCTATATTCAACTGGTATTGCAATTCCCATGCTATATGTGGGGCACCTGATAACCCAAGAGAGGGAAACAACCAACCACTGTCTAAGCCAGCAGGGGCATATCTGATTTCTGTTCAATGAACATTGTATTAATGATGCCACAAGAAGAATTTATAAAGGCCTTCCTTGAAGTTAATGTGTGCTCCTTCTACTCTGGGAAGGTGGTTTGAGGGTAGATGAGCTAGAATTTTCCATTTTAGGCTTAAAGAAGTTACTTTTATGTTAAGTCACTTTGTAGGCTTGTTTCTTTTATTTTATTGCTATCTTTTTGTTGTTGTTGTTGTTGTTGTTAGCCTAATTCTCATGTTTCAAAATTGTTGCAAAATAGATCTTTATATTTTGTAATTGTTTTACTCTAAATGTTAAAGTTATGCTCATCCTTAATTTTCAGATGTTCCCATTTACATTGTACTTCCATTGTCTACATCAACAAAATTAATCAGGCATTCAATAAGCAGCCTTGGAAACACATCTTACAGACATCTGCTTGCACCTGTAAATGTCACAATGTTGGTTTATTGTAAACTTGTCCTTATTTTTTATTCAGAAAATGTGATGACACTTTACGTGCATCACTCCAGAGAAACTGAGATAGGTGCTCCAGATTCCTCTCATCCTCTCAGCACACATAGAGAGCGGGTTTGATGAAAGCTGGGTTGTGGTTGACACAGGCTATGTGTTTTGTACTTTAATGAACAAAAATTATAATTTATGAAAGAGTGTAAACATCTAACAATTAGCCAGTACATTTCTCATGAGCCAAGTAGGTGGTCAGCATCTTACTAAGTGCAAGGGAGATAAAACGGAAGTAGGAGACACTGTGCTTTATCTTTAAGGAACATTCCAGAGACTTTTGGATCACTGCCCATCCTCCCAGGCACGGGGTGATTCCGGTGGAGAAACATGCTCACCATACATTATTGGGATATTTTGATGGAGCTAAACTTGCTATTAGACAGAGCTCCTAAAGGCACGGTCTTGCTCTCCTGTCAGAATGGTATGCTTCAAAATACTGTTTGAGTATTTTGAATAAGTAAACCTCTCCTGAGGGCTTAGATAGCATTTTGGAAATGTGGATGTGTGATGACAAAAGCTAGTAAGAGGCTGTTATGCAAACTAAAATTTTCAGCTCTTATTATTATCGAAGAACCATTTCTGTAGGCTAGGAGATTAAAGGTGGGAATCCTAAATCATAGTTTTTGGAGATGCTACTTGGAAATCATTTGTAGGTCTTGAAAGAGAGAAATCTTGTGGGTACTCTACTGCTATCTGGTCTCAAGTCTATTTTTCTTGGTGGTAATTTGTGTGTATGTGGTAATAATGCTTAAGACCTATTCTCAGCAATTTTTAAGTATAAAATACATATCAGCTACTATAGTCACATGCTGTATGTCAGGTCCTCAGAACATACTCTTCTCATAACTGAAAATGTGTAGCCTTTGACCTATATTATCCCATTTCCTCTTTCCCCCAGCACCCGAAAATCACCATTTTATTCTCAGTTTCTGTGAAATTGGCTTTATTTTTATTTTTTAAATATTTCACATAATAAGTGATACCATGCAGTATTTTTCTATGTCTGGCTTATTTCACTTAGCACAATGCCTTCCAGTTTTTCTCCATGTTGTTGCAAATGGCAGGATTTCCTGCTTTTTATAGTAGCTTCCATGTCTTGGCTATTGTAGGTAACACCACAAGGAACATTAGAGTTCAGACATCTGTTAAATATACTGATTTCAATCCTTTCAGATAAATACCCAGAAGATTGATGTGTCATATTTTAAATCTATTTTTAATTTTTTGAGAAACCACCTTATTATTTTCCATAATGGCTATACCAATTTACATTTCTACCAACAGAGTATAAGGGACCCATTTTCTCACAACCTCACTAACCATTGTTATCTCTTGATGGTATTTATCCTTGAGTTTTGCACAAAAGTTTTGTGCAATTACATCACTTTCTTTCAATTATATGGATATTTGATCTTAGGAAGACTTCAGTTGCTACTAGTAATTTTGAGATTTTAAATTATGTTAAAAGCAAAAGTATTGCCTATCCTCTGAGGCTTTGCTTAATTCCAAATATTAGAATTCTTAATTGGAAAGACATCTTAAAGACAAATCAAGCAATGTAAGGCTTAAGAGATTCTGACACTGTTAGGGATTGTTTTACAATCATTGCATGAATTCCTTTTTATGTTTTGCCACAGGGGGGTTGGGGTGGGAGAGCACAAATGAATCAGTCATTCTACCTTATACTCTCCTTATTTATTAACATCTGCCCTGGTGGCTTGTCAATTACTCAAAAATTTTCCTTAAGGTACTTTACAAGCAAAGGGAGATTATCCAGCTTTCCCACCTCATTTCATGCAAATATACTAAATTATGAACTCTGAAAAATAATTAGCAAGGACATGATATCAACTACTTACTGTCTCTTTCTTTGGTCAAATTAAAATGTAATAAGTAGAGATCGTTTGTAACAATCAGGTATTAAATTCCTTTCCTCTTCTTCTTTTTTTACTTTTAATATGTCCAAGGCCATAGAGCTGAATAAAATCTTAAAGAGCATCTTATTCAAGTCCTTCCATTAGAAAAAAAAAAAAAACACATCAGGTCCAGAGGAGTTAAAGTCCTCCTCCACTGACAAAACTGGTGTGTCTGCATTTATACTATTTTAGGTACTCACAACTGTAAACATATTTTTGCTCCACTGTGTGTGTGTATTGGACATGTATGCATATGTGTGGCTGGATATAGATGTATGCATATAAACTTAGGGTATCATTCTTTCCTAAATAATCCTATAATTTTTAGGTGACAAATGAGATATAATAAAATCTGTAAGGTGATATATAGTTTCCTAAAACATAATAGAAAAAAGTTATTTTAATATTTCTATGAGGAAAAAGAACAATATTTTCATGTATCTAATTAGGTTAACACTTTTAAAAAGTGAATCATATTTAACATTAACTAAACAGTATCAAATTTGTGTGCTAGTACTCTCCTAAAAAACAAGCCAACTTTTACACAAAATTCTAGTGAGTGTGTAGGACAGCCCATCAATACAGAGTCTGGGGATTAGGAAAGGTGTCAAGTTGCATTTCCCAAATAGGGTAATAGTATTACCCCCATAATTCCACTGCAAACACCATTTGCCCCCAGCACAGGGATTATTAAATCTGACTTTTGATGCCTGAAACACTCTACAACAGTGACTCTGGAAAAGCTTTACATTCTCTCTCCTTCAAATTATGATGAGGCACAGGAGCAGATCATCAACAGAGGCCTTTGGAATATGCATAACTCAGTGGATTTCGTTTGTCTGGTCCCAAGGGCATGTCTTCAGTTTTTACCCATATAACATTGTTGCAAACGTTTCAAAGAGCACCTGTGATTATGTTCCCTCTCAACCGGGTCATTAAAATACTGTAATTCATGCATTTCAATGTGACACAGAAAGACTTTATAGTTGCTAAAGACATTTGTCACTGTTCTGCTTGGCAAAGGACTGGCACTGGTACCACTGGACATTCATGTGAAGACACAGCATTGTAATTTTTAAAAAAATGTAGCCTTGACCCAGTTTAGAGGCCCTGGCTAGAGACCTATCAGTTCCTCTTCTCCAGCACTTCTTCCCTATGGAACTTTCTAACTCCAGGCCCCAAGCAGCCTCCTTCACTGCCCTGGGATCCAGTATTAAAAAACTAAGGATCAGCCCTGCTCCCAGGCCCCAAGAGCCAATTCACAGGGAGTTGTAAACAAAGCTATAAACACTCTGATTCATCCATCTGCTGATGGGCACTTAGGCTGTTTCCAAAACTTAGCTATGGTGAATTGTGCTGCTATGAACATAGGGATGCATATATCCTTTCTGATTGGTGTTTCTGGTGTCTTGGGATATATTCCTAGAAGAGGGATCAGTGGGTCAAATGGGAGATCCATGTTTAACTTTTTGAGGAAACTCCATACTGTTCTCCACAGTGGTTGTACCAGTTGCATTCCCACCAGCAGTGCAGGAGGGTTCCTTTTTCTCCGCATCCTCTCCAGCACTTGTCGTTTGTTGATTTGTTGATGATAGCCATTCTGACAGGTGTGAGATGGTACCTCATTGTTGTTTTGATTTGCATCTCTCAGATTAGTGACTTTGAGCATGTTTTCATATATCTCTTGGCCTTCTTTATGTTCTCTTTCAAAAAGTATCTATTTAAGTCCTTTGCCCATTTTTTATTGGATTGTTTATCTTCCTTTTGTTAAGTTGCATGAGTTTTCTATAAATTTTGGAGATTAAACCCTTATCTGAGATAACACTGGCAAACATATCTCCCATGCAGTGGGATTTCTTGTTGTTTTTTTGATGAGTAGATTAGAAATCTGTGATACATCTAACAATGGAATACTACACTGTTGTAAAAAAAGACATTCTTACCATTTGCAACAGCATGGATGAAACTGGACAGCATTATGCTAAGTACAATAAGCCAGTCAGAGAAAGACCAATACCATATATCACTCATTAGTGGAATATAATGAACAACATAAACTGATGAACACAAATAGAACCAGAGACATAGAAGCGTCAAACAGACTGTCCGGCCTATGAGGGAAGGTAAGGGATGAGGAGGTAAAAGATCAACCAAAGCACTTGTATGCATGCATATGAGCATAACCAATGGACAGGGACAGTAGGAGAGTGAGGGCATTGCTGAGGGATGGGGGTGGCCAGGGAGAGGTCAATGGGGGGGAAAGGAGGCTCATATAATACTTTAAACAATAAAGAATTTAAATAAAAAAAACTCACTCTGGGTTACTAAAGGCATTGCCTGCGGCTGCAGCTTACTATTACCCTGTTTCCAGGGGTGACTCCTGTGTGACAGCCTTCTCTCATTTGGAGCTGCAAGCAACAGAATTCTGCCTTTTATCTACCTGAATATCCTTGTGTTCTGTTGAGAACACAACTACCCAAAGAATGTATCATCCTCTCTCAATTACAAAACCATCATGTTGATTTCAGTGATTGCAATCCCCTTGCTCCAAGTTTCTCTGTTAGGCAGACATTGACTTTTGAAAGCACAGAAACTTACAGATAAATGTTACTCAATACATATTGGTTGACTGGTTTAGAAATTATTGGGCAGAATGCATAACCAAGTTATCAAGAAAATGCCAGATGTGTTTCAGTTTGATATTTGTTTCTGGAGTTATCAGATGAATATGCAAAGAACCCATTCTATTCCGCTGAAAATTACTTCCAGGTACTTGACACATAGTACGTATTAATTTGCTACACAGAGTCTTATGCTAAGTGATAGATTTACAAATTTCCCTGGCAAATATTTACTGAGTGCCTGGCATAAACCAGGTGATGTGTGGGTTGCTGGAATTAGAAAAAATGAAAAGCAAAGCTTATCTAAGACTAAAGGGATGGCCCTAACCGGTTTGGCTCAGTGGATAGAGCATCGGCCTGCTGACTGAAAGGTCCCAGGTTCGATTCTGGTCAAGGGCATGTACCTTGGTCGCGAGCACATCTCCAGTAGGAGGTGTGCAGAAGGCAGTTGATCAATGTTTCTCTCTCATCCGTGTTTCTAACTCTCTATCCCTCTCCCTTCCTCTCTGTAAAAAATTAATAAAATATATTTTTAAAAAAGACTAAAGGGATGAACTCCAATAAAATAGAGCAAAGCTTCTTTCCCATAAAAAAGTCAAAGATACAGCATTTAACAGTAACCACTGTCCCAGTGCCTGCTGCATGTAAAACATGCAATTGTTTTTACAAGTGTGCATTACATTTGGGGCCATTGTAATACTTTCATTGATTTTTTAAAAAAATAGTGCTGATTTCTATGAGATTGCCAAGAATTTCTGCAAGACAAAGCACTGCTTTTCTTGGCAGACTATCTCCTGGATGAAGGTGGGTGAGCAGCTACTTTATTTGAAATATCCACTTGTTTCAGCTTAGATGTGTACCACAGAGGATCACAAGCAAAAACCTTGAGTAATGTCATTTCACCTCGTGAAGCTGGACCCAAAGTTCCACTCTCTTTGTGAGGCTTATATCTCACCATGATCGAATTTTGCCAAGACGCGGAGAACCCCTGAACCCTTCCCTGCTGCCCTGCAAGTCCTGAATATCCTACTCCTCATAACGAGTAGTTGCAACATGCAGCCATTTCAGACATTCACAGCGATGTTTTATCTGCTGTAATATGTACATTATCTATTAGGATTTACTTAATGAAAAATGGAAGGAAACAAGGTTTGTAAATCTTAGAATATGAGTACTCAGAATTCTTGACTTTTTCTTTCATGATCATGAGACAACTGACAGCTGGTCACATTCTTAAAATCTCATCCCCAGGGTCTGAAAAGGTATCCATTTCCATGCAGAGTGTATTCTAAATGCTATAACTTAATGGCAATAAATGATTTAAATATTTGTAAAAAATGAATGAAAGAAAGAAACCTATATCAGCCACTCCATCTCCAACTCACTGCTCGTCCAGCTGGATGAGGGAGTGCTGCTTATGATGCCCGGAGTGGTGGAGGTGGGGATTCCAGGCATAAGTGTGCTGGTCCCTGCCCAAGGGGACCTCAGCCTCCAACAGCAGAGAGAGAATTGTAACAAAGGGCCCTGCCTCGAGTCAGGCTGAGATGCAGACAGCATTCTACCAGGATCTGAAAGAGGGAAAAGCAGCCCTGACTGGAGAGGTAGAGTAATCCTGCTCTGCACCAGTCATGGGTTCTGCTTTGTTTTATTTTAATTCCCAAGCCAGTGACTGGGGATGCTTAGTGTTTAGGCTGTGGGCTCTGAAGCAGAGTTTAGATTAATCGCTGAAGGCATCACTTAAAGAGAGATATGGAAAGGAAGTAAAAATAAATCACTTGCCTTGGGGCACAGTACAAGTTCTCAGGCTGAAGAGGATCTTTGGAGAGTTTTTACTTTCAGGGCAGAATTTAAGCTCAAACATATGATTTGAGAGACTCAATAATTAATTTTCAGTGGTTATTGAAAGGTGCAGGTGTCAGTGGCAATCCAGGTGGAAATGAAATATAGATGGGAGAAGTGAGGGGCTAGTTTTCCTGATCCAAATCCACTGCCTAAGCAATCCATCTTTTGAAAAACAATAGAGATTAAATTTTTAAAGGTTTTTAGGCAGCAAGAAAAATGAAAAATAAATTACATTTTGGTGGTTTAGGGAGTTCAAGGGCTAAAAACATTTCCATACCCATATGATTATGAATTTATGATGACATTGCTATTTAAATTAGTATTGTATGGTGAAAACTCATATTTCTGTTTTTTTTGTTAGCATGGCATAGCATAACTGTTGACATTTTAACATCTTCATAGCATATAAAATGTCCACTGACTTCCTTTGTGATGCAGTGAACATACTTTGTATAATTACTTATGATAGTAATTGGCCAGTATACTTTTTCATGAGGAAACAAGGGAGCTAAGACACCTGGAAGAGGTGAGAGTCATAATAGACTTTGCCTCTGTTAACAGCAACCAGCCTTCATGTTTATTGCTCTGAGAGGACAGGAGGCCAGAGCATGCAGCAGATGAGGGACTGGGGTCAGAAGGAGGGCCCTTGACATGGAAACACCTGGCAAAGGCTTTAAAATTAAGCTTCTGCTCTTATCTGCAAACTAGTGGCCCGGTGCACAAAATTCGTGCACATTAAAAGGGGATTAATTAGAGGAAATATTTTAATATTGCTATTTGCCCTTTCTCTATAATAGAAGTGTCAGAGATTAAAGAAAATTAGTAAAATGTATATGAAAATCTTTCTCCTGTCAGAGTCTGGGGTTCACCATGGAACCCAGAGTCAAGTCTTCAACCACCCACATGCACCTCAGAATCGCTTGAGACCCAAACCTGGATGGTCCCCCTTCATTGGGTTAGATCCAGACCCGGTCGGACCTACCCTGTCAAGCCCTGACAGGTGGGGGGGTGCAGCCCCAGGTCCTCTGGGTGCCAGGGTAGGGGGCCATGGCCTGAGGTCCCCCATCAAGCCCTGCTGGGTGGAGGGAGTGGCCTGTGATCCCCCAGCCTGGTGCTGGGGCAGGGGGCACAGCCTGAGGTCCCCTGGTCTGGTGCTGGGGTGGGGGCATGGCCTGAGTTCCCCTGGCCCAGCACCAGGACAGAGGGAACACCTTGAGGGCCCCCGTCAAGTCCTGCTGGGTGAGGGGCACAGCCTCAGGTCCCCTGGCCTGAGGTCCCTCAGCCTGGCACCAGGGAAGAGGGTGCAGCCTGAGTTCCTCTGGCCTGGTGCCAGGGCAGGGGGAGCAGCCTGAGGTCTCCTTTCAAGCCCTGCAGGTGGAAGGCACTCTGAGGTCTCCTGTCAAGCCCCATGCAGGAGATGGGCGGGCGTGCAGCCTCTGGTCCCTGCTTATTGCTCCTTAAGGCTCGTTATGGGAACTTAGCCTCAGCTGCAGGTGAAAATTGACCAGAGTGACAATTTGCATATTCCCTCTTTATTATATAGGATGATATATATGTAGAGAGAAACATGTGTGGACACCTCAGTATGTTTGCAATGCATGTCTAGTATTGTTTGGGGAATTTATTCATGTTTGATCAGTTGGAGCCTCAAACATATAACTTAATATAATCTAGCACAACATATAAATTCATCTACTTAAAAATTGAGACTTTATCCAAATATTTTTCATATTAGGTGATATATTAAAATTCAATTATGGAATTAAAATAATGCTATTCTCACTTGCTTTTGAAGAAACACAGTCCAGCGCTATCCGATTTGAAGGACCAGTGCGTGGGGCCACTAGGCAGCTGGAGCCATGAGGCAGCTGGGGCTGCAAGGGCCTACCCTTGCACAATTTTCATGTATCAGGCCTAGAGTCCTATATAATAAAAGGGTAATATGTAATTATCCCCTGGACCAGGAATTCTATCAGAGTTCAACCAAGGGGTGGGGCCAGCCCGCCAAACATCTAGGGCCCCTCTCCCCAGCCAGCCCAATTAGCCCTGATCTGGGTGGGCTGGCCGGACCCCACCCTTGCACGAATTTGTGCACTGGGCCTCTAGTAATACTCAACCATATTTACTTCTTTGTGATTATGAAGATGCATTAATTTACAGTTTCTAAAACTGTGTTAAGAATTTTTAAAATGAATTCACCAAAATATACTTAATCAGCCTTAAGTTTACTTCCACCATGTGTTTTAATAGATCTAAGTGACCATTTTGATGAAGGTAGATGATAACGAAGAAAAATAATTTTCTGGCTGGAAAAAACACTTGTCTTTTTAGATACAAATTAGATTGTAATTACAATAGTTCAAACTTTTATTTTTTCAGAACTACATGTAGATGGCCTGTACTGAATTACTGACTTAAACGAGTTTCTCATTTGGCTACTTTATAAAATGCATATTCTTGTTGCAAACATAACTGGACCTAAGCACAATGCTGAGGGGTCAATATCTCTTTGCATAGCTCCCTAAATATAAACTCTCCACAATAGAGGGTCCTGCAATTGGCTTCCAGGGAAATAGCAGATTTCAATAACGTTGGTTATGTTCTTTTTGAACTTGCTCTCTATTGTGAATATTTCTATGAACTTGGCCAAGTTTCCTTCTCATTCAGAATGTTTGTGACATCTGCATAATTCCTTGTTAAGCAGATGCAGAATTTGAATATGCTAAACAGCATTGCAGGTATTTGTGAGCTAGGACACCTTTCCATACATTTTACTCAGACTTCAGTCCTGCCTCATGCAGGCTGTAGCAATTGTAGTAAGAGCTTTACAGCTGAGATCTGCTCTGCAGAACTTGTCAAATGGGAATATACACTGTCCCGAAGACACACATGAGCTCCACTTCAGCTGGGCTTGGTAAACTTTTTTCAAGAATCCTTTAGTGATAATGCAGCAGTTCTGCTTTAAGCCTGCGTTGGGGAAATATTTGAGGACATATTTTGAATACTATGAAGAAACTCTTCTCCATGGAGATGTCTATCTTAAGGTAAAGCGGTATCAAAGCTTTTGTTTTACTTAGTGGAAAGTTCTCACAACTGAAATATTCCTTGAACCTGAGCTGCTGGGATCTGGAACACCCAAGGTCACCCCTCTACTTGGGGGACACCTTTAACAGAGACCGCCTTCCCTATTAGGTGGATGGCAAGGAGGAGTGATGGCTGCCGAACACACTGGCTCATTCCATTCAAGGGGTGCATGAGGCAAAGGAAATTTCCAGGCCTCTGATACGGCTCATTGCCCAAAGTAACCATTTTTCTGAGTGTAGAGGGAGTTCCATTTCCCACTCTCATAATTGCCAGCCCCTGGTTTCAAGAAGGGCAGAGAGGAGTGTAAAGAGCTCAAGAAAGTACAGCATAGGAAAAACAGCCAATAAAATTTTAATAACTATGTATGGTGCCAGGTGGGTATGGGAAATATTGGAGGTAACACTTTGTAAAGCACGTAATTGCTTAACCTCTATGCTGCACACCTGAAACCAATACAAAATAATATTGAATGCAAGCCACAATTAAGAAATAACATTTTTAAAAAAAGATTTATTGCCATTGCTGGAGTGGGGGCTGGGTGAGGGTTGCAAACATGGGCAGGAGGGCAATGGAGGCAAAGAACTCCAGGCTTACTCTGGTAAAAAAAATAAAAATAAAAATGCAGTAGTCTTCCAGGACAATAAGAACAGTATACTAGCTTCCTAAAACTGCTCTAACAAATCACCACACACTCAATGGCTTAAACAGCACAAATTTATCACCTAAAGTTCTGGAGGTGGGAAGCTTGACAGTCTCACAGGGCTATAACGCACAACAGGCCTGTGGGGTTTTTTTGCAGGCTCCAGGTAGGATGAGTTGCATGGCATTGTCCATCTTCTAATGGCTGCTGCAATATGCCTTGATTCATGGTTCCTTCCTCCAACCTCAAAGCAGTGAGGATGTTCAAGTACTTTTCATATCTTCTCAAGCTGACCTTCCTCGGCATTCACATTCTCCTCTGCTCTCTCCTATCTCCACCTTCTTCTTCTCCTGACCTTCATGACTACATTGAGCTCACCCAGGTGAGCCAGGACAACCTCCTGTCTCAAATTTGATAAGCAGCAACCAAAATTATACCTGCAATTTTAATTCCCCTTTGCCCTGTAATGTGACATCGTCTGAGGATTGGGATTTGGACATCTCTGTGGCTATTATTCTCCCTACTAAAGGAACATAAGGGTAGGGCTATAGGACCCAGTCAAGACCCAGGGAGAAAGGAGGAGCCCCCTTCACTGGGGCAGAGCTTTCGTGACAACATTGGCACAATTTTCTTATTTTTCATCAGACCGTATGTTAGGCAACCTCATCAGATGTTTCCACCATCTGGGCAGTACAAACCTTTGCTCTGGAATATTCTCCCCTGTTTTACCAACTTCTCTGAAATCCACCAGTGTAGCCAAAGAGTGGGGTATGGTTTGCAAATGAAGAGCTGAGTGATCACCTCCCATAAATCAAAATAGAAAGCTGTGAAGGTAAGGGCACAAATGGCACAAAACTCCATGTGCATTGATTTGAATTCGTTTCTTGCAATGCGAAGGACAGACACCACACTGGCTTTCTGTTATTTGCTAAGTGTCCGTGTGGCAGGTCTGGGGCCCCTTATGTAACAAGCAGCTTGGCAAATGACAATTGACAGGATGTGACTTTATACATTCTCAGGAGGAAGGATGCCACCAACATTACTCTTCCTCCGCTGGAAAATGTGTGTGTGCGTGCGCACACCCACACCCACACACACACCCACACACACACCCCCACCCCACCCCACAGACACACCCTCCTTCCTTGAAAGGATGCAGGGACTGAAAGCTGTGAGAAAAGACCAGGTTTTAACCTTCACATCCAAAATGTGAAACTAGCCAAACTTCTACTAACTTGACTCTATAATACTTTTTGTTTCAAAAATAGTTTTACTCATCAATCATTATCACAAATTGTACTGAAGAAAAATAAATAATTGTAATTTTGATCAAAACCAGATATCTCATCCTTCCTACACAAAGCATATATTTTTTTGTTACAGAAAATAATGAAGTTTTTTTTCTATTCAGGTTTTCCCCCCTCTGCTGACTTTAAAAAATAAATGGCTTTTGTGATGGTAAATTTTCCCCTTTGAGATCTTAACTCTCTCTCCCTGCTGAGAAGTGCTACTTCTGCTTTCTGTAAGTTTTATAAAAACATTCCGAGACTATTTCCTTTCTTCTGGAACTCACACATTTTTATGCTGTCCCCAGGTGGGGACAAAAGGATGCAGGCTTTGGAGAAGTGATTGCAGAGACATTTATCCTGACAGGGAGAACAAAGATGGCTAGCGAGCTGTATGTTTAAATGTTCAAAGTTTTTCAAAGGTGACAGCAACTCTGCAAACACAGGTCACAGGCTTGTCACCTGCCATCTGCCACTGTGCTGAAGGTGGACAGTGAACAGTAGAAATGATCATACAGGAAGGGGAAGTTGTCCTTCTTTCCCCTTCACCTGATAGGATCATCATCGTAGACCAGAAGGCCACAAGGAAGGTATCTAATGTAATAAAAGAGTAATATGCAAATTAACCCTCACTCCCTTACACCTAAGCCATGCCCACCAGTCAAGCCATGCTCACCAGCCAATCAGAGCGATGGTATGCAAATTAACCCAGCCAAGATGGTGGCCAGCAGCTACAGAGCTAGAGCAAACAGGAGGCCAGCGATGGAGGAAACTGCCTGCCTAGGCCAGC